>JXCR01087220.1:12444-25611 GCA_002079205.1 Phalaenopsis hybrid cultivar | reverse complement strand
TATATATATATATATATATATATATATATATATATATATATATATATATATATATATATATATATATATATATATATATATATATACACACACACACACACACACACACACACACACACACACACAGAGAGAGAGAGAGAGACACACACACACAAAGAATATTTCCAATAATTAGATTAATGCTCCACACCTTGTTATACAATCGATAGCAAGTGATATACTTTTAAATGAAACCTGAATTTTTAATTGAAAATACTACGTGAATTTTCATGTGAGTTTGTGTTGAGAAAATTAGAGTGAAGAAAAACAGTAATCGACACAAATTTAGAAGAACGCAGAGATTTAACGAGGTTTGACAAAGATGCTTACGTCCTCAAGAGCAGAGCGTCGGCTTTCACTATTTAGAAAAGAAAATAAAAAATACAGAATTCAGGGACAATCCCTAGGGTTACACACAAGCCTAATTTAGAAGTTTTGGTACAATATGTAATTGCTAAATTACCTCTGTACCACACCCCAACCCACATAAGGAAACTCCCATGATTTGGACAGAATCTTTCGCTCTGCACCGCTCCAGATTTAGCACTGTCCATTCATGATATATGAGTCATATCTAACAAATCTCTACCTTGGCGAATATTCAGCCCCTTAGGAGAAATACGTCATGGAGTTTCTTTCATACCAGAAGTGGGTTGGGCCACCATGCTTCTCTAGCAACTGCAGACATTCAACAAGTCCAAGCAATGTAAGAACTTGTTGGTGGTAACTGACTTGGTCAACATATTAGCTGCATTCTCATTAGTATGAACCTTCTGCAACAGTATCTCCCCAGAAGCAATTAACTCTCTGATCTTGTGATACTTGACATCAATGTGTTTGGTTCTCGCATGGTACACCTGGTTCTTAGCTAGATAAATAACACTCTGACTGTCACAATGCAATTGAACTCCACATTGCTTAACGCCCAGTTCCTTTACTTGCCCAGTAAGCCATAAGATTTCTTTAGCAGCTTTAACTATTGCCATGTACTCAGCTTCAGTTGTAGATAATGTCACAATAGACTGAATTGTTGATTTCCAACATATAGACCCTCCACTAAGAGTAAACACATACCCAGTTGTAGACTCTGTGTCATCCAAATCACCAGTATAGTCAGAATCAACGTACCCCACAACTAAAGGATCATTCTGCTGACTACCAAAAATAATTTTGTCTTATAGTACCCTTCATATACCTGAAAATCCACTGGACTGCTTCCCAATGTCGAATTCCAGGTTTAACCATGTATTTGCAGACTTGACTAACAGCATGAACCAAATCAGGACAAGTACATACCATTGTATATATCAAGCAGCCAGTTGCACTGGCATATGTAACCTTTGTCATGTCTTTCATTTTTGTATTTGTCTTAGGACACTGATTTGAAGAAAACTTAAATTGATTTGTCAAAGGAGTGCTCACAGGCTTTGCTTTGCTCATTTCAAACCTTTCCAGCACTTTCTCTCAATATAGTCTCGTTGAGATAAACATAATCGTCTTGAGCCTCTGTCTCGATGAATCTCCATTCCAATAGTTTTCTTTGTAGGACCCAAGTCTTTCATGTCAAATTCCTGGCTCAATAAAACTTTCAAATCACGAACATCATTCATATTCTGTGCAGCAATCAGTATATCATCAACATATAGTAACAAAAAAATAAGAGAACCATCATCAAGGCTCTTCACAAAAACACAACAATCATACTCACATCGTCTGTAGCCAATATGCATCATGTGTTTTTGCGCATTGAAAAATGCCTTTCAATTCGATAATGATAGAACCAAACTGCCAGAAAGATCCGATAATGGTGTGGCAGATTGGCTACAGGAAGCTCATGCTCCTCACCGCCGCCAACATCGACCGCCTACAAAAGATAGCGACGGAAGGCGACCAACGAAGGACGAAGATCGAGGCCTTTATAGCCTATTTGTGGAGATTAGTCGGGCGAGCTGCAGAAAGACGAGTGAGTCAAATGGGCGTGGTAGTAGATGGTCGGAAACACCTAGGGTTAGCAATGGATGCTTATTTCGGGAACGTATTGTCGTTCCCTTATGAGTAGTTGGATGTGGGGAAGAAGGATCTGAAGAAGATTGTTGAAATTGTGAATAGATTGATTGCAGCGATTGTGAGGGAGGAGCATTTTAGGGGACTGGTGGATTGGGTGGAGGTTAGGAGGCTGGAGGCGGCGGGGCCTAGGGTTTATCTGGAGGAAGGGTGGTTGGTGGTGGTATCATCGGGGAAGGGGTTTTCGGCGAGGGAGGTGGAGTTTTGGTGGGGGAAGGCTTCGTTTGGATCGAGCTATTTTCCCTTGGAAGGGGAATGCAGGGTATGTTATGCCGATGATGGGCCGGAGAGGAGATGGTGATTGGGTGGTTTATGCATTATTGTATAGGGAAATTGTGAAAATTATAGAAGAAGATTTTAATGGATTTTTTTAGCCGCTTGGAGCTGATTATTTGGAGATAAAAAGAAGCTGACTCTTGGTTGGTTAAATTTAATAATTTGTGGTAAATTAATAAAATAAATTTACATGCTAGCCATGTAATTTATATGTATTTGCATGTAACACCTAAATTTTGGTATTTATCTTATGTTAAAATGAGCATTGATATGCCGTCAACAAATTTTTTTTATCTGACACGAATCTCGAAGCATGCACAGCTCTCAAGATAATATTTTGAGCAGGAGATGTTCAAACCTTGATAAAAACTCATCCAGAACTCTGATTTCAGCAAATTTATAGTAAACTGGCTGACTCAATTAGATGGACCTAATGATATCAAAGTCAATTCAATCCAAGCCAAATCAAGCCAAGTTCAAGTCATTAAATTATTCATGGAAGACTTATGGACACATTTGAAAAGTCAAATGAATGTGAAGATGTCAAGCTTATAGTTGAATTGAGCGTCTCGACAAGATGAATCCAACGAGCCCAAGATTGTGCAATTCTAACATCGTTAAGGCACTCAAATGTCCATTAAACGTCGTTTGATCTGAAGAAGCTCTTCAGACTGTCTGGTCAAAACAGTTCATATTCCTGCATTAATGACACTCAGAACTATAAATAGACTCATACCCTCTCATGAGAAGGTTGAAACCTAGAGAGAGAGCCTGAGGCCTTTGAGGAGTTGTTGCAGCTCAACTTCACCGGCGACCGACGTTGATCAACATCAACCGCCGTCGACCACCGCCGTCCTCCGTCGATCATTGCAAACTGTAGTTGGCCTCCGCCCACGGTTGTCAACCGTTGCCAACCGTTGTTAGCTTCCACCAACTAAACATCGTCAGTCAATGTTATAACTTGGAAAGTCTAGTAACAATTTCCCGTATCTGGGACAAGAGCTTGTCACTGCAGTCCATGTGTCAACAACAATCCATGTGGTCATCAACTCATGCAGCTCCCAACTCCGACCCCCGCAACCCCTAAGGCCTACGTGGTTCACAGTTGGTGCAGCTCCCTACTCCGACCCCCGCGACCTACGTACATCATCCATACTCGTCACCACGGTCTATGCATTCCATAGCTCCTGCAATTGCTTACTACAATTTCTCTGGTCAATCAACGCTTCTGGAGCAACCATCTACAATATCAAGACAGACTACTATCTCCCCATCAATCAATAATGACTCTTGCAACTTGTTGTCACCAAGAACTGCAACAAAATTATAGTTATATAACTTCATAATTCCATATTCCCCAATTTAGGAGAAGCATTGACTTGTTTGTGTATTCATCATTCATAGTGAATTATTTCAACTGGGCTATACCTCGTGGGTTTTCCACCTTTCAAGGGATTTACACATAAAAAGTCGATGTGTCTCTTTTTGCTTCTTTTATCTACGTGTGTTGAATTCTGGTGCAATGCTAAGACGATAATCCATTACTCTACCGCCAAGAATTTTCTGGCACACATCAAGTGTTATGTATGTAAATATGAAAATTTAGGTGTTATATATTGAAACACGTGAGAATTGTGTGGTATGTATGTAAATGCCCCAAATAATAAATCATGCTAGTGTAAATTTTAATTTTTTGTTTTATTTTGTTTTTTATTGGTATACCGCTCATTTCTTATGTATTCATAACATATCTAACCTCTAAATTTCATATATACTTTTTACACATATATTACTATCAATTTATAAATTACTTTTTATAAATAATGACCTATTTGATCATTGCATTATCAAACACTTAATCGCTTCTTTCAAATGATTATTTTTTTATACAATATCTTTTTAATAATAAAAATAATAACATTATGATTGATCATCACTATTTAATTTTTTTCATTATTATTCACTACTTAAGGTGTATCTCAAGCACAACATTAATCCTATATGTCATATTACATATACTTAAATTTTGTGGTTTAATTTCAAATAAAAAAAAATTAAAATATTAATTTTTTTTTTGTGATATGAACGAATCACATAAAATAAACATAAAACATAGAGTTTACGTGTTAAACAAACATATAAATATATAATAATTTGAAGTTTTGTATGTAATGCCCCAGTTTTATAATATGTTTAGTATTGTTGAGTGTCGAAAAGTTTACGACGATGGAGTGGTGAATAATTATCACGGCGTTATACAAAAATTTCAACACATTTTTAAGTAAGTATAGTTAAGTGAGATACCATAGTTTTTACATGAAAAATTCTAAAAAGAAAATCAGTCGCAGGGCTTAGCCCAGTCAAAGCAATCAATTATATGTATATAAGTACATGGGTAGACATTTCTTTCACGAGGGGGAGAATGAAGTTTAAAACCGTAAACTTAAAAACTATATTTCTCTTTATATAGTCAATGAAATGCATGTGTTAGAAATTCAATGACATTCATTGTATAACTTCAACGGTAACAAGTAGCAGTGGCTGAGGACAGGTGGTTGGTAGCGGTAGGCGGTGACGGTAAGTGGTGGTCTATTGTGAATGATAGTTATAGAGGTAGTGGTTAATCGTCGAGCACACCCACCCCAAGAGGGGACTTATTTATAGTATTATATGGTGCGACATTTTGCTCTTTTAGCGCATAATTTTTTCAAGCATCTTATCGGAAAATTAATATCGATCTTCCTTGATCATAAGTGATTTTTTAATAATTCAGGTGGCTTAGCGACCCCGAAATATGGCTATAAAAAATGTTTGTTGTTCACGAATAGCTCGTGGTAGTTCTTGTTGGGCTCGTTCGTCAAATAAATGGGCGAAACACACAATTTTTTTAGGCTCGAATTATAAACCAACCTGTCACGAGCCATGCCTGAACACGTTTGTAGCCCTAGTTCACTGTTCAGAACACCAAAACATCTATCCAAGCGGGGTCACGTCTTCAGCTTCTGCTGTGGCTTTGGGAGCCGTTACGTTATCCATTCCTTGCTCTCCCGCTCTCGTGCCCCTCTGCCGCCGCTCCAGCTCTAGACTCTTCAACGCGGAATGAGAGAGCGGGATTCGGCGAGGAGGCTCGCAATCGGCATTTTCATCTAGGGTTTTTCTCGGGTTTTAGCTCCCATTTGGAATGCTGCAAGGTTTCCACTAAGCCCGAAAGCGTGAAAGATGTGGGGTACGTTTCATGTACTTGATGAGCACCTCGATGGTTTTTTGTGGAAATGTTTTATTGTTTAGGGATGGGAATTATGGGAACGAGAATCGAGTCGGCGAAGCTCTGGGACTTTGTGATTTCGGTTGGAAGAGGAGAGGATTTCGGGTCCGACGACTGGTGCTCTCCGCGAAGGGGGGTCATGAACGGAAGAGGCCTTGGTGGGAAAGGCTGTTTTTGGAAGAGGATGATGAAGTGTCGAGTGGTTGGAAGGAGGATGTAATCGAGCACCACGAGGAGGTAGAAGAAGAGGTGTCGGAGGATGAAAAGTTTGAAGCTTGGAAGAGAAGGGCTGAGGCGATCACTGAGCTGAGGGAAGCACGGGAAGATGCGAGAAATGCTGAGGCGCGAGGTTGGGAGGACTGGGTTGGAGATGGTTCGCTGGATTCAGTTGGTTCTTCTTGGGATAAGGATTTTGGGGAGGAAGGTTCGGAAGCAGGCGATGAGGTCTCCAGTGATCCTTCTGAAATAATGCGGGAGAAGGGTTTTATTGGGGCTATGAGGAATTTGATCACAGGGAAGGATGACAATGAGCTGTTGTTTGAAGACAGAGTTTTTCAATTCGCTTCAACAAGCTCGGTATATGAATCAATATTGAAGACATGCTTCATTTATTCTTAAAAACCTCTGATGATGCTGGTTTTATTAAGGAAGCAACTTTTTTTTTTAATTTTGCACAGCATGCTGTATTCTTTAACACAAATCTTGTATATTTGAATTTATTTGATCAAAGGATTTGTTATCAGTAATGGCTTTTAATCCAATACGGATACATTGCCAAGCATGTATGAATATTCTTTAGAATTGACGACAAAGACATACAATTCCACAACCATTCCTCCAATTCCAATTATCTATATGGTGCCAAAGCATTGGTTCAAACCCTGTTTTCTCTTCATTTCGTCCCTCTCGATCCTTTCCCCACCCCTAAGATGTCGACAACCTTATTCCTTTAATGTAATTTCTCACTTCTGCAAAATATGTATGGTGTAAGTCACAATCTCTCACACATTTACTTGGGTATGGTCTACTTGGCGAAACCCATGCTTGCCATAAATTGATTGCAGTCATCATCATTTGATTCATCAGGATCGACTCATTTTGATTGTCATTACTCTCTCTCTCTCTCTCTATGATTCTATCTATTGTGAATGCCATTGTTGCTCGTGATGCATGGGTTGTTTTTACCCACATATATGCCCAACACTCTCCTCGAAATTTTTATTCCAAGTTGACAAATTGTGTGATTCCTTCATAGGTTTTTAAAGTATTACAAAACTCATTCTTTCTGTTAAAGGGCCGGCTGATGAACCAGCCCTTCTTTGCAAATGTAACAATGAAAACCTCACAATGGCATTTCAGAAGAATGCACGGGACCGAGTCTTATCTCTACCATTAATGCTAAGGGCACTTTGATTTATTTTGAATGACCATGAAGAACTCCTCCACCATGATGCAAATCAACACAACAAAACTAATGATGAAGCAACAATTACAACCATTGCCAATCCGGTGTCTTTGATTCCACCATCCCCAACTATACGTTTCAAAAATCCAATAACCACATCATCAAAGTCATATTTTAGGACTGGCATTCTTAACATTTTAGGATTTACATTCTTAACTAGGGCAGTCTCTTCTATCACAATGAGGAGCAACCTTGTCAGGCGCTCAACTCCTTCAAAGCCTTGGTAAATGCTAACTTTATGGTGTTTAAGTTCACTCAGCTATTTGTTGCCTTACCGAATTTTGCATCATGTGCTCTCATCGACGATCACATCACCATAGAATTATCACGTGCCCACGCAATAGAAACAAACTGCTACCCACGTTGATAATGCTTCAAACACGTGGCTTTTCAATACTGGAGTGCTTCGTCATGTTGTTGTTAGCTTGGAAACTCTCATTCTTCAATCACTATATATAAGCTTCACAACATCAGCACTGGCAATGGCTTGGTTCTCTCCACGACTCGCATTTGTTCTAGCACACTTAGTTCTAAAATTCATTTGTCTTGGACAATGTTTGTGAAAAAAAAAAAAAAAACATTCACTAATCCATGCAAAGACTCTGGCCCTCATGTCAAGTTTTATTTCCTCGGGATATAACCCACATCCACCACCTAAGGAATAAAAGACCAACTATGCTGTCTGGCCATGTCGGAAGTGCTTGACTCCCTTGTTTGCAATTGCACATGGAAGTTTCTCTTCATTGAACTTACACCAAATCTCGTTTGTTGCAATTGAATTTTCTTGGATATAACATCTTCCTGAAGGTTTTATTGAACTTACACATAATCTAGCAACGTCCCAGAGTTTACTTCCTGTCACACTCTACCTGGTAGCAAAAGCAGCCATCATTAGTACTGTTCTTAGCATTACAATTAAAAAAGACTCATCCCTTCATACACATTTTTGGTTTGCATTGTTAGTTACACAAAATGTTTCCACTAGTCACTTGGTATGGCTGCAAATGATAGAACCAAGCCTAGCCGAAGGTTGTTTGATCTTGAGCTTGTTTATCAAAGGCATGTTCAAGCTGTGCCCGGGCTTGATTTGAGGTTTTGTGATAGCGTTCATGCTCAGATTGTTTAAATTCATACTGGGTTCAATTAGTGATCATAAGCATTAAATTAGCTACTCGTTTGGAAACACAAATGCGCCTCATCATGTTGGCCCATTAAGCCTTAACAAACTTATTTTATTAAGTTTAAAACAATTTTAACTCAAGAATCTTCACCTTTTTTCTTGAGTTCTTTAAATAGCTTGAAAATGTCAATTGTAAACATGTATTATCTGCAAAGGTACAATGGAGAGGATAAGTGACAATGTGAGAATCGTTTTTTTTTGGTTGCAGGCTAAGTTCCTCGCTTTGCTGGTTCTTATTCCTTGGTTTGTGAGCTTTTTGGTTCATGACTACGTTCTCATGCCATTTTTGGACAGGTAATCTTCTCTACGTTGCTTATGTTTTTATAATTTTTGATTTATTTGTTTTACCTGGTGATATTTCTTTCCACTAGAATCTCCAAACCGTGATTTCTGTCATTCCAGCACAAAATATCATTAGGGAACAAGAATATTGGTAGATCATTCATATGATCTTCAAATGACATGAGCTGATGCTTGAAGGACAAGAAGTTTTCAGTTTCATTTTACTCAGCATTCTCTAATCATGTTAATAAATAATAGCAAAGGAATGTAATTATGCAGAATTCAATGGCCTTCCTTGTAAGAATTTTTTGCCAAGCATATGCTTAGAAATTGTTTTAGGGTATCAAAACAATGCAGATCATATTTTCATAGGAATGCAATAATCCAAAGACCTGCTATTACTTAAGCTTGTACTAAGTTACATTTATGGCGAACCAATTTTTGGATTTTGACTGCTGAAATGTTAAAAGTAATCCACGGAGGCTTAGAAATTATGAAAATTTAAGTTGTATTTAAATTACATAATAACTTCAACGCCACAGGTATGTGAAAACCGTGCCTCTTGCAGCGGAAATGCTTGACGTCAGAAGACCTCAAAAATTAGAGATGGTTAAGACTTTGAGAGTCGAAAAAGCAAGGTATCGCTTGGAAGTGGAGATTGGTAAAGCACCTCCTCTTTCCGACGAAGATCTTTGGATGGAGTTACGACAGAAAGCGTAAGATGAATTATTCATTGAATGCATCTTGTAGAAAGGATTTTTGTGCCAGTATTTTTTTCCATAAATGTCTGTAATGTTTAAATTTATTTTCAAACACATCCTCTTGGCTTGTAATAAAGTGAAAAGAGAAGGATTCTTCTGAGTTTACAATCTGAATCCATTTACATTAGAACTCATGTTTAAATATCACCAATGAAGGGTATATTGGATGAAATTAGAAAATATCAGGTCATTTTCTCTTGATATACATAGCTTAGAACTGCTCGAAAACAAAGTTGAGTTAACCTGTATTTTTTTTTCTTGCTATGATAAAAAATGATTTTTAATTGGTTTTGTGGTATAACTGCTCATGTTCATGCACATAAAATTTGTTGTTTGTATATTCTTTGGCTTGGTGTGATGAATAGTCTTATTTTCGCTTCCAACTTTTGCATTTTAAAATATGTTTGCTATTTATTTTATTTTCTTAATTTATTTACCAAGGTGATTGTATTGATAATATCGCTTTTACAATTTGTCAGAGGTGTTAAATACTTAATGAATTATGAATTTCAAGGTATTTGCTTATGAATGTTTTGTTGTTATCACTTGTTTCTTTTTCTTAGAGAGTTGGTGGATTGGAGGTGGGGTTCATAATTATTTTTTAAATTTAAAACTTACTCGATAATAACTCAACTTATAATTGACCTGAAACCAAAATCAATTTTCGTTGGTGTGAGAACGACTCTCAAAAGTAGTCTGATTCAATTCAAATTTGACTCTATATATTCACAAGCACACATGTATGTTTGTGTATCTTATACAGGAATTCAGAAAACCTTTTTGCTACTTATATATCGAGAAAAGTATCAAAATAGTCACCTAACTCGTTGTTGGGAGTAATTTTAGTCCCATAGTCTATGAATGTGTCAATTTAGCCCCTAGACTCTCTCAAAGGGGGCTAAAATTGTCCTCCCTGGGGACTATTTCAGCTCATATTAAATAGTTTGAGGACTAATTTAATACTTTTATAGACTATGAGGCTAAAATGGCGATTGTAAATAGTATGGGGACTATTTTGGCTCTTTACTCATATATTTGTCTGGCATCAGCTTAAAAATCTACTAGAGATTGTTTATTTTTCACTCAACTTGAATCTAAGTGGAATTCAAAATTTTGATTTCAAGATGAGGCTTGCTTACTTCAACTTGACTCTTTTACCAACCTTATGGGAGGCCAATGTTAGAGGAGTAGGTAGTTGGGATAAAGGTGGCTGTTCTTTGAGTGTGTGGTATTTCAACATTGTTTGTATACTTGTCTTGGCGGTCTTATATTGTCTCTAGATGCATACTTTTTGTCTACTTATGTTAAGCATGTGTTCTATGTGAGGGGACGTGTTATTATGCTTATGTTTTTTTGTAAACCTTTTGTTTGCTAAATATTTCATACTGGCTTTTATGATTATCTAATGAACATGCACATTGGTTGACAATAAAAAAATTGGTCTCGGCATTTTGTGCAGTACAAACTCTGATTCATTTAATAAGTGTTTGAGTGGCTTTCTTCGGATTTAAATTATAATGCTTTATTAGCTCACATGGATGTTATTTGATATCTCAGAAGAAATAGCTTAATAAATATCTTAAGTAGATGTCAATTAGTAGCAAAAGAGATTTCTTTTTTCTTATGATATGGGGAATATATCATAACAAGGATGATCAATCCAACCATCGACTTTAAAGAAGTTATCTAAAAGAAGTTTCCTACACAATTTAGGCATCGTATTGTGAAGAGAATGGGAGATCAGTTTACTTATTTTTTATTTTTGGTTGCTTAGTAGGGGAGGTCAAGGCTCCAAAAGTGGAACCATTAATTGAAAATTGGAGGAGAAACACATAAAATTTTGGATGACTAGGATGAGACTCTTATATGGACTGATTAGCCTTGGATTAGTGCTGAATTCGGAGAAAATATGTCTTATTTTGTTTTTAAATGTTTTGTTCTTTAGTTTGTTTTTTCTTAGTAGGATTTTTTTCCCTTTTGTAGCTTTCTTAGGATGTATAAGATTGTTTATTTCTTACTGTAAATTTTGGCATAAATAGCTTTGCAAACCTAAAATAGAACTTGACTAAATTCTTCCAAAATTACTCTTCTTTTTTTCCTTTTTGTTCTAAATTTGCTTTCACCTTGTCAAAATTTTGAGAAAAATATGCTGAATTCTAAATAAGCTCGATGCCTTTTCCCTTTGCTGTCATTCTATTAAATAATAATCTTATAATCTATTTTAGTTACAATTATTATATATAATCTATTTTAGGTAACTTAATAATATATATTCATAATCTAAATATTCAACTAAAAGGGAAATAAATCAGAATAAAGATATTGGAAATAATTTAAATAAGGAAGCTCCTAATTATAGAAAACTTCTAAATTAGCTGCCTGATTTTCGTCATTCTTGATTGACATCCCCCCTCAAATTGATTCTGACTGATCATGAAGCATCAATCTGCCAACAAAAAATTTTGTCGGGACTAACAATCCTCAAGCCATGAGTGTCGAAGTCGAAAGTCTTGAAACTGAGAATGCCGAAGCCTCAGAGACAACTCCTGAACCCTAACATGATTTGAGCAAAGAACAACAATAAATCCTTTATCATTGCCGTCTAGAAATTCGAATCATAGCCACAAGAAGGATCCTCTTCCAGTATCACGATCCAAATGCTACAAATCATAGCCCACAAATATGATCCAGTTACAAGATCCAGATGCTATCGATCATATTCTACAAGTATGATCCGCGTTCTGATTCAAATGCTACCGATCATAGCCCACAAATAGGATCCAGTTACACGATCCAGATGCTATCGATCATAGCCTAAAAGTAGGATCCGCGTCGTGATCTAAATGCTATCGATCATAGCCCGCAAATAGGATCTAGTTACACGATCCAAATGCTATCGATTATAGCCTATAAGTAGGATTCGTGTCCTGATCTGAATGCTACTGACCATGGTCCGCAAGTAGGATCTACGTCCTGTTAAACGATCCAAATGCTATTGATTCTTCCTGCGATGATGAGGACAATTTGTTCCCTAATCTTCACGCCAAAAGTGTCGAAGCCGAGAGTATGCTGAAGCCGTGAGTGCTGAAGCCGAAGATCTAGAGTTTGTCGAAGTCAAAGCCATCGATCTAGGAAGGAGTGTCAAAACCGAAGCTGTCGTTCTAGGAAGGAGTGTCGAAGCCTTTAATCCTTGAGTGCGACGAAGAAGCAAGTCGAAGCAGACGAAGCAGCGGAAGAAACAGTTGAAGATGTCACAGAAATAATGATGGCTAGCGAAGGAGATCCGAAGCGGACGAAGCCTTCTTATCTTTATCCCCGTCACCGTCAGATTCATCAAGAACCAATTTTGGAGGTCCCACAGAAATCTGGTTCTGAGCTTTACAAGGGTTTGGAGCCTTTCTTCTTCATCCTCTTCCCCATTGTTACTTATCAATAAATGCAACAAAATGAAAAGGGGCTCCACGAGAAGAAGCGAGGAGGTGGAGGGGTCGACACGGAGAAGAGTGCGCACTACACGATCCCATATCTCCTTCTGCAGATCAGGGCTGATGAGATTGCCGCGGTTAAAGGGTCGACGAAGAGAAACGGAAGTGATATCGGAGTCGGTGGCGAGAAGTTGATCAGCGACAAGCCATTTCTTAGATGAAGCAGGGTGATTGAGGCAGTTAGGGACGACTTGTGCAAGTCGCGGTCACCTCCGAAGCCGGCCTTGATAAGGCCGTCGACATTGTGCAGCACCACTGTCAGTCGAAATAAACGTCGCAGATTCTTTATTTATGATTTAAGCTTAATTTAATATATATATATATATATATATATATATATATATATATAT
>JXCR01087220.1:0-12013 GCA_002079205.1 Phalaenopsis hybrid cultivar | reverse complement strand
TATATATATATATATATATATTTATATATGATTATTATTTTATAAAATAATATTGTTTAACTTTGAAAAATAATGTTATATATGACTATAATTTTGGAAAATAATATTATTTTAATTTAGAAAAGTGAGTCCGAATAGACCTGATATATTTAATAGTCTAGATGGTTGAACATGTTACCACAAATAGTACATTATCCTGAAGGATAAACATACCATTTGTTAGTAGGCTTAACCACCTAAACTAAAGAATTTGTGACATCCGTTTGGTCTGCGAAAATACTTTTTTAATAAGTCGACAAGTTCCTCTATTTAACATATGGTTTATATTATGTTGGGTTCTTAAGTTCCCTATAGAGACAAACCCCTATAGTTAATTACATCTTAAATGACCGAAGTCACTTAAGAAAACTCTCGATTAAGATCAGTGATTCTGTCTTCAAGATTTCAAAGTTTAAGTTTCTATGGATAAATATAAGAAAATCGAAAGGTAAGAGCTCAAAATAAGAACAATTATTTTCAAGAGTCAAAGGAGTAAAAGGTAGGGGATGTCCCAGATCTGAGAGGGAACCCCAGTGACTTCCCAACTATCCTATTATTAGACTTTAATTTTAAAGAGATGTTATTTGATGTTTTATCCTGTCAATTTTATTATTTAGGACTTATGCTCGCACTATATCCGATCGTGCAAGTGACCTAAGAAGATAGGAGGATTTACGTCGTATCGAACGACGACCTCAGAATCCTAAAGAGAATTAGGACTTATAATGCACGATAGGGTCGTGCAAAAGCCTAAAATGGATGTGAGAATTTATGTCGCACCAAGCGGACTACCTCGAAGTTCTATGAGTTTGTTATTTATTCTATGAAGATTTCACCTGAGGATCTTCCTTCACTTCGCTGTTGTGGTTTCGATCGTCGTCCTCCGTTTGGTTGCTTCCACGTTCCGATTCCTGAAAAGGCTACTCCAAGCTCCTTAACATATCAATCATAAGTTCGGAGTTTTGGTGTGTATAAATATACAGTTGTTTGGTCAGTGGTTCGCTGTATAGTGCCTCCTAAACCGGGTGTCCTACAACCCTCTATCCTACAGGCCTCTGCAAGTCTATAGAAGCAACATGAATAATAAAAAGAAAACATGCTACGAAGCACAATAAACAATAAACAGTAGCATCCCAAGCATGAACTATATGTATATGAGTAAAGTGCGGTAAAGGAGAACAATAAGCAATAAAAGGCAGTAAAGTGTACATTAAAGGAAGTAAAATGCTATAAATATAAAACAAACCTATATACCTGACGGGTATGCTACTCTTGTAAATGGGGTCAGTGTCGCATGTGAAAGTAAACGAGTTCAATGAAAAATTTAACAGGTGAGAAGCATGCATTTTATACAAATAGGAATATAACAAAAACATCACCTGAAAATCTCAAGGAAAGCCACAAATGACTCATGGTAACTCGAAGAAAAGCTGAAGGAAATCACGAGTGATCTACAAAGATTCAAATAAAACCGTATGAAACGTACTAAAAATCCGAGGAACAAAAGAAAACCGTAAGCATTCGGGTTAGGGTAGGCTCAGATTTTAGTTATTCTCGAGGGACTTCGAAGGCAACCATCGGTCATCCGTATGTATAGAGCCCGACATTCAACTATAAATTTCCAACAATACAATCTTAGAAGGGCAATCCTTAGCCCAATACAGATAATTAACAAGTGGACAATCAGATTGTATTACTTAAAGTTTATATTTTAGCATGCATATAGACTTCATGCATATGAGCAAAATTAATATCTATTTTAGTAGTCAAAATATTTTGTAAATAGTGTATCTGTTCTTATTGTTGTACTTTAAAAAAAATTAATTGTCCACAAGTCAATCACACTGTCGGGCTAAGACCGCCAGCAGCCTAAGAAGACAAAAGTCTTCGCTAGTCTAGTGTCGGTGAATAATATTGTCATTCTACATTTTCACCGGGTCCCTGGGACTGGTTCCAATATCGTAGGATGCGATATTATTCCGCCCTACCACCGGACGCCTTTATCATGAAGGCCTTAAACCTAAAAAAAAGATCGTCCAACTTACGACATTGCTTGATGGTTCATATATAGCCACAACTATATATGCACGCTTATGTGTCAGACATAAGCACCTAAAACCAAATAAAGAAGCAAAGAAAACGAACCGAAAAGAAAGAAATGAAAAAAAGAGAAGAATACTAACCCGCTTCCAAAACTAGTTTAAGAAAGTAGCCAAAACGGTAGGAGGATTAGCCCTCCAAAACTAGTCTAAGAAAAAAGCAAAAACGGTAGGAGGCTAAGCCTCAAACATTCACCCGATAGAACACCTCGAATGAGCAATAAAATGGGGCACACTTATCAATAGCTAATTCCCCCTTCTGAATTATCCGTATAACAATCCAAAAGAAACGTATCGAAAGGCTCCAATTGCTAACCCAAAACATTTCCGAAAAGCACATTTTTGAGGATTCCAAGTCGCAACTAAACTTTCCTAACAAATATCAAAAGGATTTTTGGATTGTAGTCAATTCAATCTGAAGAATTGGGCCCTAAAACTCTTTCCAAACATCTTGCAAACCGATTCCCGAAAAGGGACACTCAAATTCTTCCAAACAACAAAGTATTCAATTCTATCTCAAACCAGTAGATATAATGAGGAATAAACCCAACACAACACAAAGGGGACACCATTCCATAGGTCACTAGTGAGGGCAGCAGGGGAGAAAAACCAAAATCAGTACCGGGAGAGCCTGCCCAATGGGCCTCGAGCAAGGGCAATAAGGAAACCACCAAGCCAACATAAAGAATACCCAGATGGCAAATTTCGGGTAGGGACAACATGGGACCAATCAAAGCCAACACAAGAAAGCCCAATCTGCACATTTTGGGTAAGGGCAACAAGGAAGCAAACCCCCAATCTCAACACAAGAAGGCCACAATAAGGCTCTCGAATAGATCCAACAGTAGGAAGCAACCCAAATTCACACAGGAAAGAACCAGCAAAGGCTCTCGAGTTGAGCTAGCAGGGAAAACAACCCAAACTAACACAAGGAAGCCACCTAGCTGCTCTTGGGTAGGGGCAACAAGGCAACAACCCACACTAACGGGGAAGCCACAATGGTTGTTCTTGAGTAGGGACAGCAAGGCAACAACCCACACTCACAAGAGAAACCCATGTTGCAGGTTTCAAATAGGAACAACAAAAGAAACCACCAAAACTGACATAACAGGGACTCGAACAGCTGATCTTAAGTGGGAGCAGCAAAAGCACCACCAAAACCAACACAGGGAGACCGCAACAAGGAACTCAAATAGATCCAACAGGGGAAGACAATCCAAACTAACCAGGAAAGCACCAACAAGGCTCTCAATTAGAGCTCTCGAGTAGGGGCAGCAAGACAACAACCTACACCAGCACAAGAAACCCAACAAGGCTCTCGAATAGAGCTAGCAAAAGAGAAGAAACACGATAAAACTCCAAAAGATCCAGAGCATAAATAACCATCCGCGTATGATTCAAGTAGAGGGGCAACAGAGAAGCACAAGACAAAACACCGAAAGCCCCAAAGCCAAAAGTGACCATCTGTATATGTTTCGAACAGAGGGGCAACAAAGAAGCAACAAATCAAAGCCCCANGGGGGGGGGGGGGGGGGGGGGGGGGGCAGAAATTAAACCCCAAAGCAACAAGTGGTCAATTTTGTAACCATGTCAAAACGTTGTCGTATAACTGGAGCCAGGAAATCCATCAAACCAAACAAAACATGTTCCAAAATTCCAAAGCCAAATGAGTCCACCAAAAAAACATTACACACATACAACCCAAGAACCATTAAATAAACCCAGGTAATACAACTTGCGGATAAAGGTAGCAAGGGACGAACCGACAGAGAAAATAGAGAACTTATAGTGCTGAAACAACCTTTAGATTTCAGCATAAATGTACATATGTAATAAGAGCACAAGAAAGAAGCCTGCACCTGCATAATACTTGAATCGTTGCCTTTTGTAAGCCTAACACTCTTAGCTAACAACATGAAGCAATTAGATCAGAGTCAACAGAAACACTAAAAGTCTAAACATCCATAACTGATAGCAATTTCAAAATGAAATACCGGCTAAGACAAACAAAACAGTACGTAGGTATTTCCTTTTTTTTCAGTAAAGAAGAAACTTGCTCGAGCCTTTTTTATCCCCTGAAGTGTGTCAAGCCTATGTTGAGCAGAGAAGAAGAGCAGAAAAGAGGGGAAAATACATTGCTTGAGCTCTTGCAAACAACAAAAGAAAGCCAAAGAACCCCTAAACACCAAGTCCACAAGCGCCTAACCGAGAAGAAATTTCGGCAGTCTCCCCCAGGCTCCAAATTTTTGTCACCTCACATAACCCCCCTCTCATGGGACTTTATAGGCGCAGAAGAGAGGGGAGAAGTTCACCGTAACTTACTCGGGGGTGAATCAAACTCAGGGATTGATCCAACAAAAGAAAACAACCACAACAAGAGCCGCAGGGGTCGAAGGTATCGGGAAGGAAAGTGCTTGCCTCATTCGTGACTCAGGGAACAAACTTGTCAGGGTCAACTTACCATAGTGGGAATCAAAGACTCACGAATGAGCTCCTCGCTCAGCGAGACGAAGCAGGAGACGTTTCGGGAAAACGCAACTTGGGTAGAGAGCGTCGAGAGAGGGCCAATAGTCAACTCCTCGTCACGCGAAGAGGGAGAAAATACGAGGGGGAAGGCGCGGCTAGGGCTCCACTTGGGATAAGGCATGGGGAGGGGACCATAAGCTCTGCGAAGGAGAGGAGCAGGGGTCGATCTGGGAACAAGATCAAAGGGGCAGCCGTGAGTTAGGGATTTGGAAAATAAAAAAAACCCCTATAGGAATATATATATATATATATATATATATATATATATATATATTATAATATTTGGTATTTAAATTCCCTCGATTTGCGCTCTTTTCGCTCGTGCACAAGACTATATCAAAATGGATGTCCGTCCTTGCTAAATTCGAAGTCTCGGACGCATCGACGCTGTCTGTTTCGTCATCCGGGGTTGTCCGGACGATTTCGCCGACAATCAGATTGAAAACGCGATAAATTCAAATTTTCTCAAAATTCTCGCTCGTGATTGATCATTGCAGCAATTGATTCGAGTTTGATTATTCGCAAAGCCCTCTACATGTGCAAATGACATGAATTTCGATAATTACGTGCATCGAACGTGTGAATTGTGGTATTTTTGCATCGTGAAAGCGCGCGAAGGTTGCAATGAGTTTCCTATGGTTTAAGAGCCTATGGATACTCGACTCGAGCTTCGTTACGTTGGTTTTGTTTGACTCAACAAAATGTTGAGGATTTAGAACCATCCATATGAAACTGCAAGGAGACAAGAAGTGACTTGAATTTCTAGCTAGTGCGGGTCTCGGACTAGTCTTCTAAGAAAGTCCCTCAGCAAGTCCTAGGTCTAGACCATAGGTTCTAAGAAGAAGAAGAGACATCACCAAAAACTAGGTCAACAATCACCACATTGGTCATCCGCCAGCCCAAGAGCGGCTAAGTGCGATCTCACTCGTTATCTCCCTCCCTTGATTCCGCGAAGAGAATTCCCTAAGCTCAAGTCTGGATTTGTTAAACCATGTCAAAGGCGGGAGCCACTGCGAGTGGACTTCGAACGAAGGAGAGGCTCTGTCGAGGCTGACCGAGTTAAAGAGGAAGACGAAGTAGAACGAAGACGACATAGGCGAAGAAATAATGAGACGACAAGCAGACGAGCGAGAATCAATGCAAAGAAATAGTTCCTCCCTTCCCGCAAGAAGGCTGACGGGAAGGGAGCCTTGATGGTCCTCCAATAACTACTGGTGGTTAGGGCAAAATTTTGGCTCTTATACTATGTCAAAATTTTGAGAAAAATATGTTAAATTCTGAATAGGCTCGATGTCTTTTCCCTTTGCTTTCATTCTATTAAATAATAATCTTACAATCTATTTTAGGTGCAAATTATTCTTTATAATCTATTTTAGGTAACTTAATAATTTATATTCTTAATCTAAATATTCAGCTAAAATGGAAATAAATCAGAATAAAAATATCAGAAATATTTTAGACAAGGAAGCTCCTAATTATAGAAAACTCCTAATTTAGCTGTCTGATTTTCCGTCCTTCCTGATTGACACACCTTCCTTGCAACACAAAGCCATAGTACCCACATCAAAGACTAGATGCCATCTAAACATTGTTCTTACTGTTTCTACCTTCCTAAAACTCGATATTCCCCTTTTGTTGATGCATGTATCATATCTTGCTATGGAATTGTGGATTCTGTTTAAACACTTATTTGCTGTTTACCGAGGAATTAGGACTATATTACAAAAAGGCTGTTGTTGTTCTGAAGGATTAAATTCAAAATTCAAAGAGAGAGATCACTTTAATCATTGAGTAAAGAATCAAAGCCTTAGATAAGTTTTTCCTCGCACGGGGCAACACTTGAGGCACCTTTAATTGATTGATAGAAGACCCCTTTAATCCTTTTTTATTCTCTTAATATATTGACAATATATCAATAGAACCTTGAGAGAAATTGTTGAAGCCTTTTAATCTTTGTATATTCTCTAACATGATTAATAAAATATTAAAACACCCAAAAATAATTTTCAAACTATTTTAAATTCTCTTTTTAGTCTCTACAATTGAGAGTTTGATCCTTTTAAGGAGTCTCTAAGGATCAAGTTGGTATTAGAGAGTATGTTTCTGGTGTATGGTTCAAACAAAAAAGAGGTTTTTAAAGAATGGGCAAACCTTTTATAATCATTGATTGACATGAAAATACAAAAAAGAGGCAACACCAAGAAATAATGGTATAAAATGGGTTTTTTTCCAATCTAGTTGATCAAGTGACTAGATTAATGGAACAAATGTTGATGATGATTGAATGTAAAAAAGTGCGTTAAGCTACGTCCACATGAAATTCTGGCGAGTCTACTCACTTTGAACTCCTCTAAAAAGAAGAGGGATGGGAAAGGTTAGATTTCTGTTGTTATCGACACCTTTCTTAGTCTAGCGGACAAAATGGACGCATCTGTATTTTTGGTGGCAATCTTAAAGGATATAGCAGCAGGGTTGCCATCCATTATGGACACGCGAGAGTATTTGTTTATCTTAAGGATAAAGCTCAGGCAAGAGTGATGAACGTCATCATCAGCACCATCAACCACCAAAAAACTTAATTTTTGTTAATTTGGTTGGGTTTGGCGATCAATACTTATCTTAAATAAGAGGAAGCATTTCACTTAGTTAAAAAGATGAAAATTTGTGTTGGAGGAAAGCGTTAATGTTTTTACAATGAGCACAACCCTCCAATACTAATGCAGAATGAAAGAATTGTTGCATATCGCCCTGAGATATGATCGGGAATTCATAACCATTATCCCACTCATGAAATTGAGTTATTAAACAATCAGGGAATTGGTATGCTTACTTTATGGGGAAGGAAACAGGTGCACACAGATCACAAACCACTTTAGTATTTGTAGATCTGATCCAAAGCTGCAATAAACCTGATATATGAAGTGGGTGATTTATTTCCTCCAACAGTTCAACTTAGAGTCATGTACAAAAAGAGGATTACCAATAAATTGGCCAATATGGCTCTTGGCTAACGCTAAACCTTTCATGTTTAAGTATTATTATATCCTATAAGAATTTCTTCTTTGAAAGATATTAAATGATTTAAATGTGAAAATCTCCTTCATGCTGTATATAGTGCGTGCTAGATTTAAGAGGCCAAGTTCAATAGATGTAGGAGATGCACGTATCGAAGGTTGCTGGATAGTTTGTAGTGGAGAGGAGTTTATATCGTTATATTTATTGGCCAAAATTGATTTAGTCCATCTCCAATCTCTACTCTAAGTTGGATTACCTGGATTTGTTTCATTTATTGTTAAAGGGTTACATGCACAATCATTCAAATGTTACTCATCTGAGTTCTAAAGATTCACAGATTTACATGCCATTATTGAATGTGTTTGTGTCATGTTTATTGAATGTGATTGATAACCTTGACTGATTGGTTAGTAACGCTGCTTTTTAATCTGCCTTTTGGTCTTCTCCTTGATCAGGATAGAATTAAGAGACGAGTACAGGCTTGAAAATCGGAGAGCTTTTGGAAATATCTGGTCGGATATGGTCTACGGAGTAACCTTATTCATTCTAATTTATGCAAATAAAAGCAAAGTAAGTTATCAACTTGATTACCTTACCAATTATTCTATTTCTTTTAATTAGCATTGTTTCTATTCTTAAAATTGTTGAATATTTTTTTATGTTGCTATTAATATTCTTATTATATGTTCAACACTGAAAATATTAGCCACTTCCTAATATTACATTATTTGAATTACTTAGCCAAGGGTCCTTTGTATTTTTTGTAGAAAACTGGACAATTTGATATTTTTAAATCTTAAAGGGTTATTCTATCATTCTTCATGGGCACAAACTTGCTCTTTAATTTATGCAGTGTTGAAGTGGGATGCTATTGGCGTTGGGTTGTTCTAATTTTTCTTCAAGTTCTGATAATTAAGTTTGTGGTCTTGGTTGTAGAGCCAGTTTGATGTATGTTTTTCCTGGATTTGTTTGTAGAGCCTCTGTTCGGCTGTCTGTTCGGCTGTCTGGATGATTGTTTGTGAAATTTTAAAATGTGATTTTAATCATTTTGGATTTTATATAATCTTGAATTGATATGTTCCCAAGTGACCATATCCACTAAGTTAAGAATAATAAGTCTATAAATAGAAGTTTAAGACATACAAAAAGAGAACATTTGACCCAATTAAATTTCATTGAAATTTCAATCTTGCATATGCAAATTGGTTTTGTGATTCCTTTGATCATGGTACAAGTGCAACTACTTCTATAGGAAGTAATTTCCTTGCAACAACTTGAGATCTAGATTTTTAAAAAAAATTTTTTTTTTATGGGTTTTTTCACTTCTCTTTTTGTCATCTACATAGTTAGATATTGGCAAGTGTTTTTTAGTTTTTTCAAAATTTTTCACATTTGAAATTCAATTTGTGAAAATTAAATTACAATTGCTCACTGAATTTATATGCTTTGAAACCCACATTTTTCTAAAATTCTTTTGGTCATTCTATAATTAATTAGGTTTTAATTTACCGTTAGTTCACATTTAGATAAAGCATATGGTAAGCACAACTTTAGATCATGAAGAGAGAAATATCTCATAGTTATAGTTCAGCTATCATCAATAAATTACGATGGACATGGTTTGGTTTTATAACTATTATATTTGATTATTTTGCAGTGGGGGAAGTAATTGATTCAAAATATATTTATATGCACTTTTTTGTTGTGTTCAGGTTGCTTTGCTGAAGTTTACAGGGTATAAGCTACTAAATAATATATCAGATTCAGGGAAGGCATTTCTCATTATTCTTATTACTGACATTTTTTTGGGGTAAGCTATTCAGTCATTTTCTTTTTGCGCACGTCCATTTGATGATAAGAATGATCATGGTGATGCTGAAGATGCTTGAAAATAAGATCTAATATGGGTACCTTTATGTATTGGTGTAGGACAATTTCAGTACAATCAGCTACTCTAAACGTCTAGTTGGAAAAGACGGAATAACCATGGCTTTATAATTGAAGATTTTGTGTTCCTCGACCCTCGAATACCGTCAATCCACAATATGAAAAACCTTATAAATTATTTTATTTCAAGCCCGCAACTCCTTCCATTTTTGACCATAAGACACGGCATTTTTACCCATGGGGCTGTTTGGCTTGTTGCAAAAGGAGTGCACAATATTCCTTTTACAAGAGTTTCAAGAATCTAGGTGTTTTGTAGGATGAATTTCAAATGCAGTATAAAATTATAATATATTTGAAATTCTTTCTGTAGTTTATTTTCAATGTATTTGGAATTCGATAGATGTGAGTGAATTTCATATACGCCCTGATACCGGAGTTAACCCAAACCACAAAGAAACACAAATTTTATTGCTGAAATTCAAATAGCTTATAACGACGACTCTTCAAAATAGGAAGCAAATGATAAAAGCATAAAAAGACACCGTAGGGAGACGACGATGGGGATGGATGGTTGCTGGTAAGAGGTGGTGGTGACAACAGGGTGGTTGGAGATCGGTTGGCTGACCTGTCGGAGGCAACATGTGTTAATATTTTTGAGCAAATAGGCTGAATGTCTTTTTCCTTTGCTTTCATTCAAATAAATAATAGTCTGTACAATCTCTTTTAAGGTAACCTAATGACTATTCCTACTTTAAATAAGAAGAGAATATGTACATTTAAATAAAATAAACCAGAAGAGAGATATTTGAAAATAATTTAAATAAGGAAGCTTCTAATTATAGGAAACTCCTAACTCAGCTGCCTGATTTCTATGATTCTTGATTGATTTTCCCCCTCAAATTGATGTTGATTGATCAAGAAGTATTAATTTGCCAACAAGAAACTGATGACGTTGTTGAGAAAGAGTGTCAATAAATCCCAAAATCCAAGAAACAGTCTGAGCATCCTTTGCCTCACATTAACCAAGATATTTCGGCTCTGTAGGTGCTGGAGAAGACCCATCAATATGACCTCAAAGCTCCTTTTCTTTCAAAAACATCTTGAACTGAAATTCATATGCTGCATAATTTCTTCCCGTAAATCTGATAACTAAGATTTCAGAAGACATTCTAAACAGAATTGTCGCTCCCAAGTTGATTACCAAGAAAGTTATTGAAATCAACCTTGAATTCGATCCGAGACCGAATGAGAGGAATCCGAAGTCGAAGCCTACGATCCTTAAGTGTGACGATCTAGGAAGGATCCCGATGCTGAAATACGTCGACTACCCTTGAGTGCCGAAGATCTTTGAAGGATCTCGGCGCTGAAATATGCCAACTATCCTTGAGTGCTGAAGCCGAATATAATGTCGAAGCTGACGAAGCAGAAGCGGGCGAAGCGGATGAGACTTAGATCGCAGACGAGATAACCGATTGTAGGATTGCGAACGAGATTACAAACGGATAAGATCATAGATCGCTGCTGGAACCAGACACGAGAGACAGAACCATGCAGAAGTAGCGAAGGCTAGCTTAGCCGATGATGATGTTTGGATGAAACCGAAGTGGACGAAGCGAGGCGAAACATTGAACAGTTGAAGCAATCGAAGGAGAATGATTCTGAAGCCTAGCAGACAAAGTAGTCGAAGGAGGTCGAAGCAGACACAATCAAAGGCAAAGCAATCGATGGCGAACGAAGGTGGACGAAACAGTCGAAGGAGGTTAAAGACGTCGGAAGCAGACGACGAAGATGGAATGAGCTCGAGTAAAAGCTGGAGACCAACGATTCCAAAGGCAAACCATGACCAAAGATTCAGACCGGATCAAGACGTGGCTCTGATACCATGTCAATATTTTCGAGCAACTAGATTGAATGCATTTTTCCTTTGCTTTCATTCCAATAAATAATAGTTTGCACAATCTCTTTTAGGTAACCTAATAACTATTTCTATTCTAAATAAGGAGAGAATACGTATAATTAAAAAAAAATAAATCAGAAGAGAGAGATTTGGAAATAATTTAAAGAAGGGAGCTCCTAATTATAGGAAACTCCTAATTCAACTACCTGATTTCTATGATTCTTGATTGATAACAGGGAGGAGAGCACGGTGCTTCTGTTCTGTTGTTGGTGAAGGGTATGGGCTGGTTGGGGGTGGATTGTAAGGTGGAAGGAGGGTTAACTGGACTATAGATGGAGGAGAGGGGTTGGCTGGCCGGTAGAAGGCAACATGGAGGGGTGTATGGCAGGGGGAATAGCAGGAGCAGGGAGATGGGGTGCAGGATGGGCTTAGGCCAGAGAAATCAGGGAGATGTCGACCTTTTTTTTAAATAAAATAAAATTTAAAATTTGAATTTAATATATATATATATATATATATATATATATATATATATATATATATATATATA
>JXCR01087219.1:44214-81762 GCA_002079205.1 Phalaenopsis hybrid cultivar | reverse complement strand
GTAACAGCAATCACCGCATTCACTCGAAATTCACGCATCTTTTTGGTGGCAACATAAACAGGGTCAGAAGGAGATACAATTACAAATCTGCCAGTACAGATCATTGAAAGAATCAGTAACGGAAAGGCATTTTCTACATGGGTAATAAATTATTACTTTGGAACTAAATTGACAAAGGGCTAAACAGCTTTAAGATAAATGATTGTACTTGGAGTTCTCCGTGACGATAGTTGACAAAGAAGGCTTAAACATTCTTTCCCGAAGAGTTTCTATGAAAGCAGAAGGAGCTGCAACAAATTGGAAAATAAACTTAATATTAAATAAAAGGAGCATTTACTACATATGTACCGCCTAACTTCTATGTATATACATATGCAATGCCTAAACTTTATTTTTTACATTTTTACCACCCAAGTCTTTCATATCACATAAAAAATACCACCATTTTAACTTTTAAAAAGTGAATACACCTTTTCATGCATAGGGAAGATGACTTATGTCATAAACAAGCCAAACAAGGTCAAATCAAGTCTTCTAAGAGAGAAAGAGAGAAAGAGAGAGAGGAGAGAAAGAGAGAGAGAGAGAGAGGAAGGGAGAGAAGAAAATAGAGATTTTCTTATAAACGTCGATGCGCTCGACGGTATAATTCCTCGAAGAAATAAAATCCTCTGCAGCTCCGTGGACGTAGGCAAATTTTTCGAACCACATAAATCTGTGTCGCTCTGGTATTTTTTCTGATTGCAATTTTTCTCGTTCAATTTATCACTTTATTGTCGTTGTTTTTTCACAACAACTGATATCAGAGTTTTGATTCGAATCTAAGGAAAAACGATGGGCGGAGACGAAGTGATAACGTCGGGGATCGAGAAGTTCAATGACACAAATTTTATTTGTTGAAGGATGCAGATAGAGGACTACCTCTATGGGAAAAACTTCATCTTCCGTTACTGGGAAAGCGACCAGAAAAGATGGACGAGGCGGAAAGGAATATGTTAGATCAACATGTTCTGGAGGTTATTCGATTAACCATGTCGAGATCGGTTGCTCACAACGTCATCAATGAGAGGACTACTGCAGATCCCATGACGGCTTTATCAGATATGTATGAAAAACTATCGGCGAATAACAAGATGCACTTGATGAAAAAGTTATTCAACTTGAAGATGATAGAATGTATGTTTGTTGCTCAACACCTGAATGATTTTAATATTATCACAAATCAATTTTCATTTGTTGAAATTGATTTTGATGATGAGATACGTACGCTGATATTGTTGGCTTCATTGCCACATAACTGAGAAGTTATGATGATGACAGCTAGCACTTTTGCAGGTAAATCTAAGTTGAAATATGATGATATTCGTGATTTGATTTTGGCTGAGGAGTTGCACGGGAAGAATTCTGGCGAGACCTCGTGTTCAAGTTCGGCGATGAATGTTGATTTCAGAGGGAGATCAGATGACAGGAACTCAAACAGAAGAAGATCAAAATCAAAGTCTGGTCAGCAAGCAACCTGCTAGAATTGTGGCAAGACTGACCACATAAAAAAGAACTGCAAGAATCCTAAAAATAAGGAGAATGATGACGTTAATATTATAACTGAAGAAATACAGGATGCGTCATTGCTGGCAGTTCACAGTTTTATTGATGACTACATACTAGATTTAGGGGCTTCCTTCCATACATCTTCCTGCTGGGAGTTAATGTGAAATTACGTTGCAGGTAACTTTGAGAATGTATACATGGCTGATGAAAAAAATCTGGATGTGGTAGGAATGGGAGACGTCGATATTGCACTCCCTAGCAAAAGCAAATGGACTTTGCAAAAGGTTAGAGATGTTCCTGAGTTGAAAAAAAACCTCATCTTTATTGGACAGCTAAATGAGGGTGGTCATTCGGTGGTGTTCTCAGATAGCACCATAAAGGTTACCAAAGGAGCATTAGTACTGGCTCGGGGTAAGAAAACTGACACATTATATATTACTACAAGTTTACTCAGGCGAGGACACGAATCAGAGGTGCATTTTGGGGAAGTAGAAGAAGGTTAATTTCCTGAAAAGTGGCAGTGCGCCAAAGATAGGAAAATCAGACCTTGTACAGACCAATTGTGGAGAACCACATAACTATGAAGAAATTTTGCAAGATGAGAATTCAAGCAAGTGAGAGCTGACCAAGAAGGAGGAGACGGATTCCCTGTCAGAGAATCAGACTTGAGAGCTACAGAACTTCTACCAAGAAAGAAGTTATTGCAGAACAAGTGGGTGTACCAGGAGAAGACTGCGTTTGGTGGTAGTAAGAGGTACAAGGTTGAGCTTGTTGAAAAGGACTTTCAGCACAGGCAGGATATTGCTCATGCAGTGGGAGTTGTAAGAAGATATAGAAGTAACTCAGGAAAGAACTTGGTGGTACAAGGCTACGTTGACGGTGATATGTCAACTGAGAGTGTTACTTGTGAGAACTTGAAGTTGTGCTCGACTTCAGCTGGTTTTCTGGCATGAACACAAAAGATTTGAGTTGCAGAAATGGAGAATATCATGTTTGAGAAAAATATCGGTACAGCTGGTAGATGATGCAGCAAATAGGTGATACAACCAGTGTTCTAGTCTCCAAGTGGGAGAATTTTTTAGTAATGTGGAGACCTGGTCCACCGCAATTTAATTAGCTTCTTAATTAAGAATCTCACTTACTGTTCACATACTTTCCCACCTATTGCTCCCTACTACATCCTACCTACCGCTCACCTGCCTCCCACCTACCGCTCTCTTGATCTCTATAAATAGTCTCTTATGAATTGTCATAAACAAGTCAAACCAAGACAAGCCAAGCAAGACCAAACAAGCCCTCTAAGAGAGAAATAGAGGAAGAGAGAGAGAGGAAGGGAGAGAATAAAATAGAGATTTTCTTGTAAACGTTGAGGTGATCGACAATGTAATTCCTCGACAAAATAAAATCCTCTGCAGCTTTGTGGACGTAGGTAAATTTGTCGAACCACATAAATTTGTGTGTTGCTCTGGTGTTTATTGTGAATGCAATTTTTCTCGTTCCATTTTTCACTTTATTGTCTTCGTTTTTTCACAACAACTTATATGTAAAAATTTAAGTTTAGGTGTTAGATATGTAAATACATTGGAAATGAGTTGTATGTATGTCAATCTTCCCAAATAAAATGCACGATATTGTTAACAATATTAAAAGTATCGACTTAGTTGGCATCCAAAAAATAATCATCCTAAGTTAACTGACAAAACAAAACAAAAGAACGTAACAAATGGATGTCATGATTCAGAAAGCTAATGTTGAGCGCAAAGTATATACTCATCATGACATCCAACAAATTCATTCACAAAAGCAAAATGTATGCTTTCCATTTCTAGACAATTAAAAACAACTTTTTATTTTTTTTAAATAATCAAATGCACACCGCATATGCAAAACCATGAACTCAGGACCACTTGGTTGAAAAATAAAGCACTCAACCACTAGGCTAGGGTGGTTTACACATCAATGAAAAAATAACTTGGAATAAGAATATCAAGGATAGCACAATGAGGGTCCATTTGGGGCAGCTTATTTGGTGCGCTGGCGTTTTGAAAAAGCACCTGCTCTGTTTGGGGAAACTGCGTTTTGACAGCTTATGCGTTTTCAAAACGTTGAAAACAGCGTTTTCACACCGCGTATATCTAGATGTGGTGGCAGCTTTCTGGAAGCGGTCTGGCTTTTCGAAAAAAAATAAAAATTTGTAATAGTCACCGTACCTAGCTTATCAGCAGATTATTCAATAAACTGCAGCTACCCCAAACAAAGCGAAAAGAATAAGAGAGGAACATGGTTGTCCTAATTGATGCATATATTTCCTCAAGCAAGCTTTCAGTGACCTATTCAAAAAGCGAAAAGAATATTGTCATTTTCCATGCTCGAAGAAGACATCAAAGGGCAAATTTGGCAAGTTAATAAGGTAGTATCATCTCAATACAATATAATTACACCATCTACCATATGTAAATTTCAAACCTTCTTTTGGACAAATAAATCAATATTTTATTCTAGAAATAATTCCTAGAAATTGAATCAATTGATCTAAATTAGCATGTTGTTGACCTCATTTTGAGGTCATTACTCTTTTTCTTAGAATCCTAGGATCTAGCTCTAGAGGTTCCTATGGACTATCTCAGAAAACTAGAGTTGGACCCACCCCTTTAGATGTTCACCCACTTCCTATTTCTCTTGTGATGTCTCGCATTGATGATCTCAAAACCATTTTCGTATGGTCGAGTGGTTAAGGACTATCATGTGGAGACTCAAGGAGAAATTCTCAATAGAATCTCAAGCCCTAAGAAAATATCTTCAAGGCTTTATCATCACACACACACAAAATGCACAAAATTCACGAAGTTACACAAGATCGAATTAAAATTGAGCTTAAAGGATAGATGAAAATGTAAACTTCTTCGGACGACCTCCGATGACAAAACAGACTGCGCTAACACATCTGGAACGTCAGAATTAACTAAAAAGGACATTCATTTTGCTATGATTTGACGCACGAATAAAAAAGTACGAATCAAATTTTATTTTTTATAAATATTAAATATTTTATATACTTATATTACTGATTATAATATTACTTATAACCCTAAACCCTATTTCCCCTTTTCCCGCACACTTAAACTCTTCATTTGACTCTTGCGGCTCGGTCAGGTGTTCGGCTCGCCCTCTCCCTTCGTGCCCTAGATCTCGTGGCTCATCCACGTGGCGATCCTCCCCCTCTCGAATCTTCTCCCTCTTCGCGTGGTCGCTCGACCTTTCAGCTCTCCAACTGCAAGGGTCGGGATGGTCGACCCCCTTTTCCTTCTCGAGACTTTACTGTCTCCTTCTTTATTGTGGCGATTATTTCCTTGTCACTTGATTCGACCACAAAATGGTGGTAAATGTGGTTGCCCCCTCTCATTTCTGCCTATAAAAAAGCTTCCTAAAGTACTGTTTTGGGTTGTTGAAAATTTTTTTAGAGAAAGAAAGGTTGAGGTTTTCACTAGTTGTTGTTCAAAGCTTTTAGGAGAAGAGGTTCTACCGAATTTCCTTCTCGGCTTGGTTCTTGTGTGCTGGGGTGTTCGTGGGTCGTTGCTTCCTCGAAGGTTTTGGGAGAAAAATTTCTACAAAAAACATTTTTCTTAAATTTGTTCTAAAGTTTTGCTTTAGGTCTGCATTAAGAGGTATTTCTCTTCTTCCCTCTAATCTGCATCATTCAGATTTGCACCTGAAAGTGTTTCTTTTCTCTTCTAAAGCATGTGAAAGTAAAGTTTGGGTCTGTTTTGAGATCTAAGCATGGATAGTTTCTAGAAACAGTAAAAAAAATGAAGCATAATATGGATATTTTCTCTCTTTTCTGCTCAAAATGCATGATAGATAGAATTTTGGAAAATTTTAGTTGTTGCCATGAGATGATAATTGCTTATTTGGAATATATGCTAGAAATGTGATGCTAAAATTCTTTGTTGTTGTTACTCATGTTCAAATATATTCTGGAATTCGTTTCGATGTTTTCGGACGTTGGTTTTAGGGACCAACTTGTGTTTCTCTGTTTCTTGTTACTTGTCCCTGTTCGAAGTAGTGGCTCTGTTTCGGCCTATTTGGTGGGCTCGAATTTAGCTTTTTTGAATTAAATGTTAGCTGGAAATTCTGGCATGTTTTCCCCATATGGATGGGTTCGGTTTTAGCTCTTTGGAGTTGGATCTTTGCTGGAAATATTTTTTATCTGTTTTGGCTCATTTGTGGGGTTCAGTTTTAGCCCTTTGGAGATAGATTATTGTTGGAAATTCTTCTCTGATTTTTCCCATGTATTAGGTATGGTTTTAGCTATTTATGGGTTGGATTTTGATTGAAAATGTTATTTCTCTCTTTTCCCATTTAATTAGACTCGATTTGTTCTGAAATCTGGGCTCAGTTCGGCTCAGAGGTTTACCTGTCGTTGGCCACTTTCCATGGGTTTATTTGAGCTGAAATTGTGTTTCATTTTATTCTATATGTTGGATGCGATCTTGGCCGAAATTCTATTTTTGTTGTCCTTCTTGTTGGGCTCAGGTGTGTCTGTTATGGTTCCTCGTCTTGCCCTTCTTTTTGGGCTCGGTTTACTTTTTACGGCTCCCTATTTTGTCTTTCTTATTGAGTTCGGCTTGCTTAAGTTATCACTATGTTTTTGTGCCACCTTGTTGGGCTCGGTTTGGTTGGAAGTTCTTCATATAACGTTCCTCTTGGGATTGTTATTGATAATCAAGTTTGTCATCCAAAAAATTATGATTTCAATGTGTGCTTCTATGTTGGAATGTTTGATGTAAGCTGATCAACTCGTTATTATGTCTTGTTTGATAAAAATGGCTTCAATCTCGATAGTTTGCAGGAGCTTGTCCATTCTCTTTTATGTATGATAAAAGAGCATAATAACAATGTTGTGGTGACTTTCCCTTGCTGCCCCTACCCGTGAACTTTTGTCCTATTTCCTGTCCTAAACCGTGGGCTTATATTGGAGCTTGGTTATGCTTTTTCTGGCTTCAGCCTGTGGGCTTGTTATGAGGTCCAATTGTCCCTTTTCTTGGCCTTACTCGTGAACCCCTATCATCTTTTTTGTCCCTATCTGTGAGCCTGTTGAGGATTATTCAAGTCATTTTGCCCTGGCCGTGAGCACTTCTATATTCTCTAAATTGGTGTTGCAATTATACAATTGTGAAAAGCTTTTCATGAGGGATGGAATTGAACGGACTTGATACTGGCAGGATTTTTGGAAGTCCAGAAAGTTGTCATCTATGGATTATTCTCCTTTATTTTGTGAAATATGAAAGACTCTTACAACTTCATTTCGGGAAATCATAAAGTTGATATGAATCAGATTTATGAAAGATTTGAAAAATTCATAATATTGTCGTTTGGGAAGGACTTGGAGACTTGACATTAAAATTTGGATAATATAAATGTCGCATTCGAATTTTGGCTTGGGTGTGTGAATATGTAGGCAGTGGTGAAGTTGTTTATACAATTGTCACATTCATTTGGGCCCGTTTCGACATGTTCGAAACAAGATTTGGAAAGAATACCCTTTTTTTTTGTTCATCCATTTATAAAATTTGAGAAAATAATATTTTTCTTGGATTAATTCAAGTATCTTGGGCTCTCTTTTTCAGATCTTTTCGTCACAGGTGTGAGGGTTGATTCACCCTTCATCCTTTCGATCTTTTGGGTGGATCAGCTTCTCTCCCTCATCCCCATTTTTATTCTTTTTTTTCCTTGATTCTTGTTTTAGTTTTCGGTGTTTATGTCTGACACATAAGTGTCCATATATAGCATTTTGCTATGTATGAAATCATCAAACAAGGTCGCAAGTAGGTCGGTTTTGTTTTGGGGCTTAGGGAGATGATGACAAAGGCACGTCGTTGGTAGAGCATAATGATATTTTATCCTACGACATCAAGACCCAATCCATGGGGGCCGATGAACCATAGAATGATAATATCATTCACCGACACAAGACTAGCAGGAGACTCGTACCTTCTTAGGTTGTCGGCGATCCTACGCCCGACGACGTGATCGACTCGTGAACAACTATACTTTTCAAAATTGATAAGAACAGATACAAGATTTATAAAAATATTTTCACTACAAAATTGATACAACTTCCTTTTTGTATGTCTGAAATTTATGTGTATGCTAAAATATAAATTTTAAATGTGTTGCAACTTGGTTGTCCACTTGTTGATTACCGATACTGGGCTAAGAAACACACTTCTAAGTTAGGTTTAGTATAACACCCTTCTAGTTGAGTGGTGGGTTCTATATATCCGGGTAACCGATAGTAGCCTTCGACGTCTCTCGAGTACAGATATATTATATTTGAGCCTAGCCCTGACCCGAGTGCTTGCGGTCCCCTCTTTTCGGATTTTTCGTATATTTTATTGTAATTTTTGGGCAAAGCACTCGTGGTCCCTTTTCTGGGATCTTCTCGAGATTTTGATAATTTTATTGGAATTGTCATTTGTCGATTTTCGCGAGTTGTTCGTCGTGAGTCATTTGTCGATTTTTACTGAGTTCTCCATCGTGAGTCATTTATCGATTTTCTCGAGTTTTCAAGGCAATATTTCTTTTATTTGTACAGTGTATACTAGCTTGCTTAAAGAAGCGGCAGACCTCCCAGATATACATGTTTGATTTACATTACAACATTTTACTTCACAGCATATTGTACTGTTCTTTCTCTTCTATGTCGCACATTCTGTTGTTTTTTTCTTGTTATACTGCATGTTTTATTGTTCTGTTGCATACTATACCTTAGTGTAGGAAAACTTAATGATTACATGCACCCTTTAAAACTAATATTAAACCCGAAGGTGTTACGATAAGTAGCTTGGAGCGAACACCGTGGGCAGCATGACGAGGACACTCAGAAGAGCAACGTCAAAACAAATTCACATCACTAATCACTTTTCTTAGTTCAAATAACAACTCATAGGATTTCGAGGTGGTTTGCCTAGCGCAGTGTAAACCCTCACATATTACCTTTAGGCTTTTGCATAACCCTGTTGTGCAATTATAAGTCCTAACATTTTAGGATTCTGATGTTACTATACGGTACGGTGTAAATCATCCTATCTTTTTAGGTCATTTGCACGATCGAATATTGTGCGAATATAAATCCTAAATTCTAAAAAAATTGCAAGATTATATATTAAACAACATCATCTCAAATATATAAAGCCAAACAATAGGATAGTTTGGAGGTCACCGAGATTTTTCTTGGATCTGTGATATCCCCTACACTTCATTCTTTTAGATTTCTTAAAAATAATTGTTCCTATTTGGATCATTCACATTTGATTTTCCCATGTCCAATCTTGGAAACCTAAAATTTGAAATCTGAAAGGTAAAATCATTGATCTTAATCGAGAGTTTTCTTAAGTGACCCCGGTCATTTAAGATGTAATTAACTATAGGGGTTTGCCTCTATAGGGAACTTGGAACACAGGTAAAATAAAACATATTTAATGCTCATATTGGGTAGGGCAACTTGTTGGCCTCATATAAAATATTTCGCAGACAAAACGGATGTCACAAATTCTTTAGTTTAGGTGATTGAGTCTACTACAAGTGATATGTTTACTCTTCGGGATAAGTGTATTACCTGTAGCATCGTGCTTAGTCATTCAAAATTATCCAAAATGTGAAACTCATTCGGTCTCATCTATTTCAAAAATTAAAATATTACTTTCAAAATTAAAAATTACATATTTATATTAAAACGATTTTCATATTTACAAAAATCATATCCTTTAAAAGAATAATAAAATAAGGGCCGACACATGCTCATTTTTTAACACATAACACTTCTTCAACATACTAGGACTTTATTTAACTCAAATAATGCATTGTTTAAAACGTTATACTTTGTTGCCTTAGATACCTTGTTAGAACAATATCACATAAAATCCACTCTGTAAATACCTTCTAGGAATATTAGAACAGTATCACTTACATACTAGGGTATGGGTATAAAAGAAACAGTTAAGGGGCACTAGCCTGAAAAATTGTTGCCCCACTGGCGCTCTACCCCTTCCACAGCAGCAGCTATGGCACTACCCTGCTCAGCAGCCTTTTCCATTCTTGATATAGCATCATACAGACATTTTGTGATGTCTAACATGGCAATAACTTCGCTATTTTCAACAACAGGAAGATGCCTAAATTTTCCTGCAGGAAGTAAAATTAAATAATAGTCAACATGCTAAGTAACATTAGTAAAAAAAATTTAAGAAGACAATGCTATTACAAATTAAATAACTTCGAAAAACCATTAAACATTTGTCACCACAAATGAATTTTGTACCCCAAAATCATTGTCATTTCAACTTCACAAAAAAAATAGTACACAAATTCAGAAGGGAATGGATTCTGTAAATGGTCATTAGAAAATGTCCAATAAACAACCAAAAAATGAATTCCATTATGATGCTAAAATTACACACAAAAAAACTTCAGTTTTTTACAGTTCCTTTAGTTAAGCGGGTAAACAACATGGACAAGAACAGGTTCAATCTTGTTTGAGTAGAACTAAAAGCTCGATTTAGTTATTTAATTATTAATATGAGCATAAGCTAGACATAACAACAAGCTACGCCGATGGCAATCAAATTGTACTGACAAATTTACGAATGAAGACCCCGATTACATTACAAAAGGTTTGCAAATTTCACAATGGAATGGCTTTTAAGTATCAGGGAACATAAAACATGCATTATTCACCATTTTTATAGTATAAAAAAGGTCATTAATGATAAATAAGCATATATTTATGCACATCAGCTTAGCATAAACCAAGTTGGTCCATAATGTTTGACTTGCTTAAAAGATGATAAGGTTAAAATTCTTGTTATAACTCGGTACATTTAGTACTTAAAAAGGTAAACAATACTGTTTTGCAAACATCAATCTTTTCTGCACGCCCTAGTTTTAGTTGACTTTATCTCAATAATCCAAAATCAAAATCAGAGCTGCATGAGAATGGTTTTGAAGTAGCATACTGATAGGAGAAAATCAATGAAAAACAACTGTTGCATGTGCATTATGCAGACTGACATCTGAAAAAGCTTAACCAGCACCCGAAAAACTCAAGCAAATATTAATAAAAGTAACATAAATAAATGAATAATAGTTTGTAAACTAACCTTGGATCATCTTCTGCAATGCTTCGATTGCCAGGGTGTCCGCCATCACAAATGTAGGATTTCTAGTCATAATCTTCGAAACAACAATCTGATCTGGCCTCAATCCATCTGCAATGACCCTCGTAGAAATGTCCTGTCCATGTAAACGCCACAGAGAATATTAGACTGCAGTTAAATGAAAACGTTAAAAATAAACAGCAGTAGCATNGATCTGGCCTCAATCCATCTGCAATGACCCTCGTAGAAATGTCCTGTCCATGTAAACGCCACAGAGAATATTGGACCGCAGTTAAATGAAAACGACAAAAATAAACAGCGGTAGCAGATGGCCACCTTATCGGTGACGATTCCGGATAGAAGCCCATTCGCATCAGTGAGAAGAACAGCATCGACCCGCCGAGCAGCCATTCTCCGGCAAGCATCGGAGACCGTCGTTCCCTCTGGTATCGTAAGCGCTTTCGAAAGCCTGAGCTTCTTCACCGTCCTCTCATTACTGTTCGAAATCAATGAGTTCAGTAAAAGCAAAAGAAAACTATGAGTAAGAAAGAACAGAAGCGATCTCATTAGGCAAGATTCTCACGTGGTTTGATTGGGGGAAGAGGGCTTGGATATGCTCCCATTAGCAGGCGTCGTGCCACCACTATTCTCGGATGGCGTGGCCTTCTTCGCCGCCGAAGTTCCACGGCGTGTGGCGAGGCCGTTCTTCCTCGGCTGCGGAGGGTTCATATTGCCGTTCATGGCCTCGTATTAGGGTTTAGGGTTTTTCCCACAATTACCTCCGATATATGACTCAATTTTCCCTTGATTCGGGGATTGAGCTCAGCGGAGAAAGGGGATAAGAGAAGGAAAGGAGGTCGAGATCGAGAGGGATAANGGCCTCGTATTAGGGTTTAGGGTTTTTCCCACAATTACCTCCGATATATGACTCAATTTTCCCTTGATTCGGAGATGGAGCTCAGCGGAGAAAGGGGAGAAGAGAAGGAAAGGAGGTCGAGATCGAGAGGGAGGGAGGGGTGAGGATTTCTTCCCGTTTCGCTGTCTTCCCCTCTTGCCTACGTCGATTCCTCCTCTCCACAGCTTAATTCCGAGTTGGAGGTACGACCGGTTTCAACTTTCAAACTGTCATTTCTTCGTTAATGATTCGATTCAAAGATGGAATGTTGGGGCATTTACTTACATACCATCAAAATCTTATGTATTTCTATATTGAGAACTAAACATTAATTTTTAAATTTATATCATTTAAATCTTCCATGAGCTTTCCATATACATGACATTTGAAACATTGTTATTTACATATCTCTCACTCAAATTTTAATTTTATCAAATCAGTACTTTGGTTAACCTCAAACATTGATGGTGGTTGTTCACAACAAATGAGTAATTAAATGAGCCATTAAAATTATTAGGTCAGCATCCTATGGTTGTGTCCTAGCTCCACAACATCACACAGTTTATAAATACGGGGCTTGGGTGCCGTAAAAAATCTCGTTGCACCTAGGTTTCTATAAAATTTTCTGTTTTTTATTCAAAATGTCTCTAGAAGTCCTCCATCGACATGGGGCAACGTTTAGCAAAGATAAGGAGGTTGAAAGCTAGGGTGTTTCATGAACTTAGCACCACATGAGAGATACAATAGTGGCCTCCCGTAAGCTCGTTCCATAATAGGACTTTTCCCTCACCAAGCAGCCTACGACAACAAGGTTGGGAGTCCTTCGTCGTTGAACTTGATATTGTTGTATTTCCTATTGTCTGAAACTTTATGGAAATTGCCAAAGACGCCTCAGACAATAAGGTTTTGTTCGAGGATAGCCAATTCCATGCAATAAAGCGGCCATCAACTGCATGTTTGGGCAGCTCAAATGTGATGCTAATGAATACATTCATTTTTTGATGGCCCTGAGTTTTGAGAGGATCCTCCGAGACCTCACGTGATCCGATTATGGGCTCACTGACATGGGCGCAACGAGCAAATCCTTCCTCGTGACTACTTTGAATTGTGAGTCTAGAGCATGTCACCTTTTCATTTTGTATGGCTCTTGCTAAGCTCATATGTGAGTGATGTTACTTAAAATCATATTAACCTGAATTATGTATTCCATAACAAGTTGACGGTCGACATCAATGGAGCATGACTAGCAATGTTACACAGGATCAACGTTAGTGGAGGCTAACGTACTCCCAGCAAAACTCGTTGTGTGCATACTTACAGTATACCCTCATTTCTAAATAAAGTCCATATTATCCATCAGTGAAGCATGGAAGGTGTTGAAAAATATGACGAAGAAAAACATGAATCGACACAAATCCAAAAGAACACACAGAGATTTACAAGGTTCAGTAAAGATGCCTACGTCATTGNTTAATAAACATTCCAAATAAACAGCAGTTAAACAACAATGAAACATTCCAAAGCCATGTTGAGTTATTTCCATTTACAGCCTTCTCCAAAGGTACAGCCGTAACTTGAGAAAAATACCAAAATTACAACAGCAGTTACTCACTTACTTGAATAAACAGCCTTCTCCAAAGTTACAGTCATACCTTGATAAACCTTCCAAATAAACAGCAGTTAAACAACAATGAAACATGTGTATACCATGTTGAGTTATTTCCAGTTACAGGCTTACAGCCTTCTCCAAAGTTAAGCAATAAACATTCCAATAAACATTCCAAATAAACAGGCTTACAGCCTTCCTAATTCCTAATAGACATTCCAAGTAAACAACAGTTAAACAATACCCAAATTAAAGTTTCCACAGTTATGCCGCAAAATTTTATATTCTTATCTTAAAATGGTTGCAATGTGTTGCCTTCCAAAATTAAGAGCCAGAATAATCATTTACGGAAGCTTTTCATATTCTTCTCCTAAAATGGTTGCAAACATGAGTTGCCTTCCAAAATTAAGAGTGAATAACAACTTCCATAATGCATTAGAACCTAATGGGACACTGAAAAAAAAGTAAAGAACATCTTCCATAATGCATTAGAACAGTCGTGCAAGACTGCATCAAATACTGTTTTCTGGAAGACCATCTGTAATTAAGGCCATATGTAAAAACTGTTTTCTGTAAAGAACAACTTCCATAATATTTCATTGTTGTTTAACTGGAAATATCATTCCAAAACCATATTGAGTTATTTCCAGGTAATTGGAACAACTTCCATAATGCAACAAATTCATTTTGAAAGCTATAGTACAAAATTAATTTGGAAAGGCATAGTAACATCTCCAAAAAAGCATAATTCTTGAAGTTCAGCAAACATGTATGACATAAAATGTTAACAATAATTTTNAATTGATTTCAAAATGACTTTCATCCTTCGTGAAAGTTGTTCATCATGATGTTTTACACCAAACACAATAATCAATTTGGACTTAGCTCATGACTAGCCTAANGACAGCAAGATATTTTTGGTTCTGAAATCTTCTCCTTTACTCTATATATAGCACTTGTATTACCTGTAAAAAATTTCTTGATGAATATTGAGTTTATTCCTTTTCATCCCTGTTATGCAGAGCTCTTATTTCTATTCCCTGAAAACCTCTGTAATATGCAGCTATTAATAGCATCCCTCTAAGTTAGAATCTTTGGAAAGAGAAATTAAAACAAGCAGATGTCGAGCAACTAAAGTATAGCACGAGTATTTTAGCTAATTACCATCGTAGTAGTTTGCAAAATGGAACTTGTTTAAAAGTTTGTTAAGTGGATTAAAATGAATGTCAACCATGCCAAAACTCCTCCCATAATAATATTCTCCTTTCTTGAAACACCTCTTTCAATATAAGATCAATGAGTTGGAAATCACCCCACAAGGAAATTTCTTGAGGTTACAAGTCATTCAAATCAACAATAACAAAGGTTTGAACATTTGATCTCTCGCTGAAATATGTCATGCTTTCTAAGCAGCCACTCGTGAAAATGAAAACATGTTGACAACCAGTAACAGTAAAATGTTCCACTAAACATTAAAAAGGCGTCACTCGTCGTTATCATGATAACCTCGACAAAACAACTTGTTACACCGGTATCTAAGAGAAATATAGACTTTTATTAGGAAATAAGGCTAATATGTTTATGATTAGGGTTATGATGAAATTATTGTCTTTGAGTCTTAGGGTTAGGGTTTGGGAGAGAGCGTCTACCCCTCAAATTGTAGGGGCTAAAGTTGGTTTGGGAGAGGCCACTTGCCTCTCGAATTGCGGGTGTTTATATTTTGTGCATTTTAGTGTGTTGTTTGGTTGCTTGCTTAAAGATTAATCAAACTACCCCTAATTTGGGTTTTCCCACGTATTTCTTGCAATTTTTTCACTGATTTTGGCTCTGAATCATATCAAATTGGTATCAGAAAAATAGATTTTGAGAATCAAAGATGGAATTACAGTGTATAGAGTTCTGGCTTGATCGAATAGCACAATACAGATGCAATCGAGCAAGTTGGAAAGCAAATACAGGATCACAGCGCACAGGGCTGAAACTAGCGATACAATGTGATTTCGGGCGAGCAAGGAAGCAAGTGATGGGATTGCAAAGCGATACAGCCTCAATCGAGCTAGCTGGAAAGCAACTCACGAATCGTGGTAAGCAAACAACAAGATCGCAACCAACGACTGGATCACGGTTCACGATATATTCACGAATAGACAGGGGCTTAACGAAAGAAAAAGTTGTGATTTGATCTAGCTAGATGGGAGACAACAATCAGATTGCAGCCTTACAAGCCCAATACAACGCCTTTTAGGATATAGGATTCAAGTGATCTGGTAAGCCAACGACGAGATTTTAGGATATAGGGAGTCTAACTTTTTTATTGAAATCGCCTTGGGAATAATCTCAACCAACAAAATAGAGGCTCTTAAGCAAAAAATTATGGGGAGAAATTAGCAAAAACATATTAGAAATGGAGAAGTGATTCTTGTCCATTAAGGGATGGCTCTCGTCTATGGAGGGGATGATAAATGAGAGATTCATGGACCTGAAAGAAATGATGAAAAAGATAGTGAAATTTCACACAAAACCGTCTGTTGAGGGATCGAGCAACAACGACGCGTCTGAATGCGAGCAACAACAATTGAAAGTGAAAAGATATGAGAGGAATTAATTTTATTGATGAAAAGAGAGGTATAAATACTCATTACAAAACTTACTCGTAAGGAAAACAATAAAAACAGAATACAGTAGAAAAGGAAAGTAATAATAACAAAATATAAGAGACAGCTAATCTCTCTAATTTACGAAGAAATAAATAGAGAGTCTCAATATCTCTCATATAATTTATAACCCTTTAAATATAGAGTTATAACAAATATGAAATATAATAATTAGTATTTTCGAGGTCTTTCAATACTCCCCCTCAAGTTGGGTTGTATAGATTGTACATGTCTAACTTGTTACATAATTCTTCAAAGTTGATTCTTCGGAGAGACTTAGTGAGGATATCTGTTGTTTGATGTCGAGAAGGAATGTATGCAAGTTCAACGACTCCTCTCTCAATGTTTTCTGAGATGAAGTGTCGATCGATATCGATGTGTTTCGTTTTGTCATTGTGTACTGGATTTTTTGCAATGTTAATGGCTGTCTGGTTGTCACATTGTAGTTTGACAGTTTTTTCAGTTAGCATTCTGAGTTCGCTGAGTATTTTTCGAATCCACATTCCTTTACAGATCCCGAGTGCAAGAGCTCTGAATTCAGTTTCAGCGCTGCTTCTTGATGCCACAGATTGTTTTTTGCTTCTCCAAGCGACTAGGTTTCCCCAGACATAAGTGCAATAACCAGAAGTCGATTGAATACAGTAGCCCTTTGCTTGGAGTCATCTTGAGATATCTCAAGATTCTGTAGACAACATTCATGTATTCTTTTGTAGGGTTGTTCATGAGTTGGTTAACAACACTAACAGAAAAATCAATGTCGGGTTGCGTGTGTGAGAGATAGATGAGTCGCCCCACGAGTCGCTGATATCTCCCCCTATTCACAGGTGCGCTATTTTTATCGGTGTCGATCTTCTTGTAGGGATCCATTGGAGTATCGACGGGTTTCAAACCGAGCATACATGTTTCCTTCAACAGGTCCAAGGTATATTTCCATTGTGACACAAATATTTTTTGTTTTGATCTAGTTCCATGCCTAGAAAGAACTTTGGATTTCCGAGGTCTTTGATTTTGAATTTCCGAGTGAAAAGCTTTATCAGATTTGTGAGTTCTTCTTCGTGATTTCCAGTGAGGATGATATCGTTGATGTATACAATTAGAATTGCAATCTTCTTTTCGGGAGAGGTTTTCACGAAGAGAGTGTGATCTGTCTGACACTGAGTATACCCGTGTTATTTCACTGATTTTGCAAATCTATCGAACCATGCTCGAGGAGATTCTATGAGGTCGTACAATGATTTTTGGATTTTGCAGATTTTGTTGCTTGGAAAGGATGCTTCTAGTCTGAGAAATGCTTCCATGTAAACTTCTTCTTCCAAATTGCTATTTAGGAAAGCATTTTTCACGTCGATTTGATGTAGCTGCAAGTTTTCATTTGTCGCAAGTGAGAGAAGGATTTTGATGGTGTTAAGTTTGATCACGGGGGCAAAGTTTCTTGGTAATCAATACCGTAGGACTATGCAAAACATTTTGCTACGAGACGTGTTTTTAATCTCTCAATTGAATCATTTGTCTTGTATTTGACTTTAAAAAATCATTTGCAACCGATTGCTTTCTTTCCCTTTAGCAGGTCTGAAATAGTTCATGTAACATTCTTATGTAGGGCTCTTACCTCCTCATTGATGGTTGCTTTCCACCCCGAGTGTTTGAGAGCTTCATCAATCGTGTTTGGGACTTGCGTCTTGTCAAATGCAGTGACATAGGCTCGGTAAGCTGAAGATAGTTTTTCATAAAACACAAAATTGGAGATCAGATGCATCGTGTATTCGAACCTGAGTGGAGGACGGATGGATCTAACACATTTCCTTAAAACAATTGGAATGTCTGAGTCATCAATCATAGGTATAGTAGATTCATGCTCAAGTGTGTTCGTACCTGAGTGGATTTCTGTATGAGTTGGATCCAATTCTGACTCTTAGATTGGTGTTGGATATGTTGGGTGATCTATGTGCGAGTTAGACACTTGAGGACTAGACGAAGACTGATTGTTAGGTACATTTTCACGTGAGTTAGATGAATTTGCTGAATCCGAGTCGGGAGATAATGAGTTCGGTTCAAGAGACAAGGATTTGATGTGTGGTGGTATAAACTCATTGTCCCCCCAATACTGATATTCCCTTAAAGTCTCCCCCTGAATGTTAGAATTGGGGTAATAAGGCTGATTTTTAAAGAATGTGACATACATAGTGTTGTAGGTTTTTCTTGTGAGAGGAAAGTAGCATTTATACCCCTTTTGAAGAGACAGTAGCCGAAGAAAATATATTTAGTAGATTTGAGGTCAAATTTGTTGTGATTGTGTGAATGAATGTGAACAAAAGAGTAACCAAATACTTTGGTAGATAGATTTTGGGTAATTGTCTTGGTGTGAGGAAATGATTTGAGAAGAAGTTGGACTGGACTTTGAAATTTGAGGACCCGAGAAGGCATCCTGTTGATGAGGTAGGCTGCAGTGAAAACAGCGTCACCCCAAAAAATCTTAAGCACGTTAGAGAAAAACATGAGGCAGCGGGCCACCTCGAAAAGATGGCAGTTCTTGAGTTTGGCGATCCCATTTTATTGAGGAGTGTCGACACAAGAACTGCGATGGATGATGCCTTTAGAGGAGAGATAAGAGCCGAGAACGAAAGCAAAGTACTCCTTTGCATTATCAGTCTTGAGTGTCTAAATGGAAGTTTGGAATTGTGTTTGGATCATTGAGTAAAATTGCTCAAACATGTGACCGGCTGCAGATTTATCTTTCATAAGAAATAGTCATGTTAGTCGAGTGTGATCATCAATAAATGAGACAAAGCACCGAGTCCCGGTAAGAATTGTAACACGGGATGGGCCCCATATATCGTTGTGAATGAGTGCAAAGAGTCGAGAAGAGATGTAACCAACACATGGAAATGACGTGCGAGTGTGTTTGGCAAGTTGACAAAATTCACATTGAAAAGAACGAACATATTTATTGATAAATAAATTTGGAAATTGTTTTGCAAGATACATAAAATTTGGATGGCCGAGACGAAAATATCATAACATGATCTCGGAATCTTTATTGACACAAGAATTAAAGACAAAATGATGGGTAGACAAATGTCCGCAGTGAGGTCATGGTGGTGAAGTACCGTTGATGACGTAGAGACACGAGCACATCTCAGCATTGTCAATCGTCGTCCCCGAGTTCGTATCCTGAAATTCACACATTGTAGGGAAAAATTTAGCAATACATCTCAGATCACTAGTCAACTTTTCGATGGATATTAAATTGTAATTTAAAGTAGGAACATGAAGCACAGATCATAGTAGAATGTTGAGGGAGATGCGCACAAAGCCAAAGCCGGTGACTTTGGAGAGAGTCATCGGCAACGCGGATGGTGGATTTGTCTTCGCACGACATAAAGTCATGGAGAAGGGAGGCCTCATCAATCATGTGATGAGAAGCGCCGAAATCGATGATTCACTGACCAAGGGATCCTTGATTGAATGTCAAGGCATAGTAGAACGTACCTTGATGCACGAGCAGGCCGGTGATGGGGTCGGGAACAGCCAAATCAGGTGGTTTGTCGATCAGATTGTGCAGCAAATCTAGTTGCTCTTTGCTGAATGGACTGGGCGCTGCTGCAGGAAGGTCATCGGCAGCGACGGCGTTGTTGGCACGGGGAGTGCGATCAAACTGAGGCTTCCAATCGGTTGGCTTTCCATGAAGCACCCAACACGTGTCTTTATTAAGGCATGGTTTGCGACAATGGTCGCACTAGGGACGACCTTTGAGTGATGGGTTGTCGCTGTGTCGAGGCAGAGGAACCCAAGCTGCAAGGGTGGAGGCATCAACGGAGAGATTGGGCAAGGTGGAGATAGGCCCAAGCATGACTTTCTGGCGGCTTTCTTCGCGGTAAACCTCGGAGAAGGCCTCGCGAATGCTCGGTAGTGGTTTGAAGCTCAATACACGAGAGCGGGCATGATTGAGAGAGTTGTTGAGGCCGATAAGTATTTTGAATATCATTTTTTGCTCGATGATCTGACGGTATAAGTTGGAGTCCGAAGTGCATGACCAAGCATGAACTTCATATATGTCAATCTGTTGCCAGTAACGTGAGAGGGCATTAAAATACTGAGTCACATATTGATCACATTGCCGAAGATCGTGGAGGATTGACTCGATCTCGAAGAGCTTGGATGTGTTATCTGAGTGAGAGTATGTCTCTCGTGCAGCATCCCAAATACTCTTAGTCGTGTCGTATAGAAGAAAATTTTCGCCAACGTAGTTGGTCATGGAATTGATTTACCACGACATGATCATGTGGTTTTTTGCATCCATGTCTGGAATTTTGGGTCATCCTTGGTCGGAGCAACAGCATCACCGGATCGGGACCACTGGATGTAGTTATGGCTGTTAAGTTTGTGGCCAGTGATGAGGGAAGAAGTGTCATCGATTCCAGTTGAAACAGGGGCAGATGAGGCGGAGGATATTTTTTGGGAGGAAGAAGAAAAAGTCGTCATACCGAAAAAGATTGGTATGACTTTGATATCATGAAAAAATATAAGAGGACTTAATTTTATTGATGAAAAAAGAGGTATAAATACTCATTACAAAACTTACTAGTAATGAAAACAATAAAAACATGATACAGTAGAAAAGGAAATGAATAATAACAAAATATAAGAGGCAGCTAATCTCTCTAATATAAGAAGATAAATAAATAGAGATTCTCAAGATCTCTCATATAATTTATAACCCTCTAAATATAGAGTTATAACAAATATGAAATAATAATTAGTATTTTCGAGATCTTTCAACATAAAGAAATAGTGTGATAAACTTATATCAAATATGAAATATAATAATTAGTATTTTCGAGATTTTTCAACAGAAAGAAATAGTGTGACATTCGGAATGTTGGAACAAACAAAAACATGCAGGATCAAGTAAAGGATTCAAGAGCGGATTCGAGTGGCAGCATCTGGAAGGAATTGCAAGCCATCCGAAGATTTGGAATGAGTGAGAGCAAGCAATATGGGATGGCATACGATTCGAGGCTAGAGAAAATTGATTGAGAAATTTTGGCTCGGAACAAGAAACCACGGTGGGCGACAACTGACCGAGGGTTGCATCCAACTATGCCAGTATCTTTTACTGCAGCAACCTTCTAGGTGGAAGGCAATTAACGAGTAATGATGGGAATGGCACAAGTGGAGATGAGCAAGGGAGCTTGTAAGGGACTGATTTGACATTGTTGAGTATTCTAGAGGGGGACAAGATGGGGGTGCTTCGCGATGACCCTAGTATATTGGTGTTGATAGATCCATCGAAGGTCNCTGACCGAGGGTTGCATCCAACTATGCCAGTATCTTTTACTGCAGCAACCTTCTAGGTGGAAGGCAATTAACAAGTAATGATGGGAATGGCACAAGTGGAGATGAGCAAGGGAGTTTGTAAGGGACTGATTTGACATTGTTGAGTATTCTAGAGGGGGACAAGATGAGGGTGCTTCGCGATGACCCTAGTATATTGGTGTTGATAGATCCATCGAAGGTCACAATTATATTCGAGTGGCCACTGCCTAAGAACATGAAGGGGTTGAAAGAATTTTTGGGACTTCAAGGATACTACCCGAAGTTTGTAAAGAGTTGTAATTCGATTGGGTTTAGGAGAGATCGCCTACCTCTTGAATTGTTGGTGCTTATCTTTTATGCATTTGAATGTGATGTTTGGAGTTCTTGTTTGTTTACTTGGAGATTAATCAAATTAGCCCTAACTTCGATTTTTTGCACATATTTCTTGCAATTTGTTTGTTGATTTTGGCTTTGATTTGTATCATTATTATAAGTGGTTTTATCAATCTCATTCTCCTAAACTCTAGTTGATTTCACATAAGTGTTAACTTTAGGGTCTGTTTGGGGCAGCTGTTGATTATTTATAATCTGCTGATAAGCAGATTATTCTGATAATCTGATAATTTGATAATCTGTAGATTATCAGAATAAGCTGGTTTGCTGTTTGGGAAAGCTTATTCAGAATAGTTTATTGATAGTTGTTATTGGATAAATAACTATTCTCCTTTTGTTTGATGAAATTGTTTGCAACAAAGCTGTATGGGAGAAATAATACAAAGAACAGAAGCCTCAAACTGTTACAGATCATTTAAAAAAAAATGCACTGCTCACTATCTCGTGAGTATTAGAAGAAATAAAATAAAGAGAAATCTAATTACAACTAAAAGTAAAAATATTAACTTTAGGTTTGCAACCTCAGCTCTACCTAAAATCGATACGTATGAATTTCAGATTTTCCATAAAACCAGTCCATATGAATTTCAGGTTTGCATAAAGCCAACTTAAATAAATTTCAGATTTTCATAAAGCCAACCTGCATAAATTTCAGATATGCATAAAGTCAAGGTTACTAAGTATTTTAACAAGCCCTTACATTTTTTACCATCTGATTCAATACGTATTTACACACCTAACACCCAAATTTCAAATTTATAGCATCCAAATCTTTGATGGATATAAAAAAAACAAGATCGTGTAGCCGTAGACATGGAGTCGAGGCGCCGATGACGATGCTGAAACTGGGGGGATCAATCCTTTTCGGAGAAAGAAGAAGGTAGAGGAAGAGCAAAACTGCGAAAGCGGCGAGAAAGAAGATCCGGAGGGTAGGATGGTACTGCTTATGATTAAAAGGGACAAAAGGAGTCCACGTGAAAATAAAGAGGCCATGGGGCAAGGACGAGCGGCGTGGAAGCTTCGTTGTCGCGTCCATGGCGTTCTCCGGTGAATAGGGCCTGAGCAGAGGAAGGAGGAAGACAGCATTCGCAATCCTCCCTTCCTCCGCTCCTCCTGGATTTCCACACATGACTCGTCGGCATGGTCGCAAGTCGAGTGTTCTCCTTCTACGAGGCCATGACTGCCACCACCTCGTCGTGCGTAGTGGGGCTGCAGCTCCTCGATTTTGGAGGGAAGGAGAGAAGGAATCGTTTATCATGGACGAAGAAGAAGCCAAGGAAGGCGATCGGCGAGCGGCCGCGGCATTAGCGAAGGAGTGAAGCTCACCGCCGTTATAAATGGGGTCGTGGGAGGATAGTGAGACGGATGGTTGAAATGCTATAGGCGTTTCGCGAGAGTAAGTTGCATAAGGGAGAAGGAAGAACGGGAGGGCGAGAGCGAGGAAGAGTAGATCCGGGGGCGAGCAAAGGGCACAGCCGGAAATATTACCCTAACGCGATAATCAGACGCAGATCACAGGCCTCGTCCTGTTTCTCCCTCTATTAAGAAATTTGCATCGGCGTTTCGGAGCGGCATAAAAACGCACCCCCAACGTGTTTTTCAAACACTGCGGCGGCGTTTTCAAAATGTCGCCTCAGGTCAATAAGCTGCCCCAAACGGGGCATTAATTTGCACACTCATTTTTTGCACAACTTTCTTTCATATCCTTTAGTTACATCATTTTTCTTCTAAATCTTTCAAACATTGATTTTATCCATTCTACTTGTTCCCTCAAACAAGCATCCTCAAAGCACTATGTTGACCTCCACAGCATCACCTTCAATAGGCATTCACCTAACTTATTTTTAATATAATCATTTGTACTTTTTCACGCATCCACTATTCTCCTTTTTGGCACGCATAACTTGGTTATTGATGACTTATAGTCCATGAGTCAGATTCATGTAATATAACCATTCTAAATGCACCCCTATGTATTACTTATTCTTATCTATCCAAATTCAATATATCTAAATTAATTAAAGGTAGTTAGCTATTGATAAAAGAGTGATATTGGCTAAAAACTATCAATTTACTCCCATTAGCATCGTACAATAAATAGTCACTTGTTATTCTGCTAATTCTAAGTCGTCGATCTTTTAAATATATTATTCATTGGTCTTACTTCGTACGGAAGGTTTCTTCAATTAGAATAATATTGTCTACAAATAACATGCATAAAAAATTTACTTAGAATATAATTTGTAAGCATCACCATAGCTAATACAAACTTAAAGCTAATACTTGATGCTTGAATGAGAACTCTGTGGTCATTTGACAACCACTCATATTAATTAATGTTGAATCAATCATACATTTAACAACTTCAATATAGTTTTGACCAAGTTTTTTATTAATAAAAATCAAATCAACTCTCATGATACTTGATAATATGCCTTCTCAGTACTAACAAAAATACTTTCTTTGCTTTTTATACTTTTCTATTAGTTTCCTTGGTATAAAAATCATCTCCATAATTGATTTTCAGGTATTAAATAATACAATAAAAATATATCAATATAAATTTTAATTCAAAATAAGCCATTCAAACTTTTAGATAAAGATCATGTTACTAAAATCTAAATCACTGCTCACTAATTCCAAAAAGAAACAATATCACCAACAATTATGTCGGATTGTTATGATGCATAAAGAAAAACTATCTTACAGAGGTTTGCCCATTTATAAATATTATTTTTAACTATATTAATAAAATAAGAGATGAGCACATTAAGGAGATCTAGCAAAAAATATCAAAGCAAGAAAAAAGAATAGGATAGAAAAGTATAATAATGATTTTATTCGAAACATTTATCATAGAGGGTAGTAAAAATAAAAGAGCGACAATAAAGTTTCTTCTAATTTTAGCCCCTTATGGTATAAAAAATTTTAAACATTTTATTTAACAAAGCGTCAACACTTTGAATGCTCCAATTAACATAAAAAATACAGAGTAACAAATAAACATCGTTTTGTTCAATGATAAGAAGTTGATGATACATTTCAAGTACTCACAAAGTATTCTCCATAATAGTATTAGCAATTGAAGTGATTAACATCGAGAGGCTAGAAGGAACAAAAATGATAGCTTTCTCCTAAAGATAAAGTAAGCTTGAATTCAAGCTTCGGGAATATACATGGATAGATTAGGGGAAATCTTCCACCAAAGTGTTAGAAGAACCAATATGAGCATCAAATGAAAGGTCTTGTGAATGAAATTGAGGATTTCTCATATTAGAACGAGCCTTCACACAATAAAAATTTTAATTTCCAAAAATATGACAAGAGTAATATGTTGAATATTTATCAATTCCACATTCAGATATCCAAACGATGGTGACACAATCCACATCTCTTTGTGAAAAATGGGGAATGATGGAGACACAATCCACATCTCTCTTTATAAAAAATGGAAGCAGTGTCCAACTCCATTAAGACTAGTTATAAAGGGCCTAGAGTTGTAACATCCACCTGTAATATTTTTCCAAAAATTGTATGCAGGGTAAATATGATAGACTAGTTGAAGTAGTACAGATTGTTGAGTTGTGGAGTCCGGAAGTCAGGGTAAATATGGCAGAAGTGTCAAACTCCACGAAGACTATTTACAGAGGGCCTAGAAAATGTGGAGTTGTAACATCCACCTGCAATATTTTTCCAAAAACNAAGTAAAATGTATGAACTTCATTTTCCAACGAGGATCCAAGACAGCTGCAACAGACATTAAGAGATTGCNGTGTTCAACTTCCACCAATCAAGAATATCAAAATGTTCAGTATTGGCCAAAAAAAGACCCTCTTCGAGATAGACTTGTAAATCTGATTTTGAAGGTTGAATGGAACCAGATGAAAGAACATAATCAGTAAATGCAAGCATGCAATCATAACTTTGTGAATTAACCGAATCACTTTGCAACTCCGAAGAAACATTGCCAATTGCAGAACTAGAACTAGCAATATCGCTTGCATACGTGTTGTAAATTTGCAACATTACATCCTCAACTTGCTTAATTTTAGAGTCTAATTCAAGAGGTGTATACATCTTGCTAAAAGTAAAATGTATGAACTTCATTTTCCAACGAGGATCCAAGACAGCTGCAACAGACATTAGGAGATTGCAATCACCCCAATATTTGTCAAATTTAACTCTCATAGCAAAAGCCATGTTCCTCATATAATCATCAGCGGATGTCGACTCATCCAACAACAATTTATTTATTTGGAAAACAGCAGGCAAAAAAATATTTGATGTCGGGTAGGAAGAACCTGAAATCATTATTTGTCACGTCAATTAAAACAATAAAATTCATTATATGCATAAAATCGTACAAAAAGCACAATTAAGGCTCTGTATAAAGAACCTGAAATCGTTTTTGTCACATTATTAAAAACAACGAGGAATTTTCTGATTTTGTCATATTTCTCCCAATCTAAATCCGAAGGCAACCAACTGAAATTGTTATCTCGATTTGCATAGCAAGCAAACACCTGCCGAAAAACAAAAGCAGATTCTAGCATTAGGAATGTAGAGTTCCATCTTGTTGGGACATCGATGCATAAACCTTTTGATGTTGATATCCCTAATTGTCTAGATATTTCAACAAACTTATGTAACCTTCCCGGTGACTTCTTCAGATATTTGATAGACTCTCTAATGTTATAAATGATGTCATTAATTTCTCTCAAACCAAATTGCACCATAATATTCAAAATATGTGCACAGCAGCGAACATGAAAGAAATATCCTTTAAAATGCAATTTCCCTCTTGTCATAAAATTAGATTGGAGCAAACTAGCAGCAACATCATTATTACTAGCATTATCTAAAGTGATAGTACATACTTTGTCCTGTATCTTCCACTCTAACAAGCAATCACAAATGACATCACAAATGAATGTGCCAGTATGAGGCGGATCCAATTCAATGAAATTAATAATTCGTTTTTGCATCTTCCAATTATGATCAATGTAATGAGCAGTTAAACACATATATTCAATTGTTTGATTGGAAGTCCAACAATCAGAGGTTAATGAAAACCTGTGAATATCCCTAAATTGTTTTTTAAGCTTCTCTTTTTCGAACTCATAAAGTTTCATGCAATCAGTTTTTATTGTGTTCCTTGAAACCCTCTCATAATTTGGGTTTAAGGACTTCAATAAAATGTTAAACCATGTATGCTCAACAACATTAAAAGGATACTCATGCACTATAATCATTTTGGAGATTATCTCTCTAATCTTGTGTTGATCATAGTGTTTTGAATCGTGAAAAACTGGAATCTCAACATCTGCATCAAACTCAGTAGGCATAAAATTCAACAATTTTTGTCTTTTTTCGGCAAGACCAACGACTTCCTTATTTTTAGCTTTGATTTGTCCACATTCCCTCACATGACGTAGAAGTTGAGAAGTAGTTCCTGTTTTAGATTTTTGAAATTTTGTTCGACAGCAAGTGCATTGCCAAAAAGTAGTTTGCACCCCTTTAATCGGAAAGATTGCCTCAACAAAATACTCCCACACTGTTGACTTCCTCCTCCTACCCTTCTTGTTAAGGACTTCTTCACTGCTATTATCAATGACAACTTGAGGTACAACTTCTGGCTCTGTACTTGGTAAATTATGAATGGCAATATCATTGCTATTCTGAGCTTCTGGTAGCAACTGATTGTTGGATGAATCTGATTGTGATAGATTTAATTCGGACATATTTGCACTTGCACGATAACTGAAATCAAATCTACGGAATTAGTATTGTGAAGACAAATAAATCATTGTTGAGCAAAATTTGTAATGGCATTATGGCAGCCATTAAAACATGAAGACACATTTCAAATCATTCTGAGCTATGTTGGAACTTGGAAGCTCATCTTAAAAACATGAAGACACATTTCAAATATACATCAGATGGAAGCTTATCTTTAAAACAACAACAAAGATAGTCATTAAAACAACCCAGAAAAAAGTGTGCTTGGCACATAAAGTGTCAAAACATGTTGTCATTTCTCAACTTATAACAATTAGAGAGCATCATATAGTCAGTTCTCAATTTATTCACAACAAGAGCCAAAACAGCAAGTCACAACAGTACAGCAGATTCAGCATAATGTATTGCATAAGATAAATATAGTAACAGACTAACAGTTCCGAGAAAGCCCTAATTTCACTAATCTAAATGTGTTGAACTCACTAAATACAAAAGCCCTAATTTCAATAGAAGCCAACAGTGCCGAGATACAAGAACTTGAGTATTCACAGAACTTGAACTCAAGTTCTGTAAGTTGGAAATCAAGTATTCATCTTCCATAACAGTTGGAAAACTTATGCCACATAATGATTCACTCGTTAAAACTCAAGTTCTGAATGTGTTTGCTCTCATTCAAGTTCTGGAGGCTGATCTACATAACTTCATTGTAAAATCAAGTATTCATCTTCCTTGACAGTTGAAAAACTTATGGCACATAATGATTCACGACAATATGTCAAACTTATTACTAATGCCACATAAAGTAGCCATTTATGAACTTATGCCACATCATAAGACAATAGCCGAGCATCAAGTAACCATTTCTAATTTTTTTCACAGCAAGATTCATAACAGCAGCTCACAAGCATTTTCAAATCTTCCCCAAACCAACAAATTTGTTATTCAGAATCAATATTTGCAGAGACACATATTTGCCTTTGAGAAATAAGTAGATGTAGTATATATGGGAAAACTGAAGCTCATGTTTAAGATATAAAAATACATGAGAAATGAAAATCTAAATACAGAGACACATATTTGCCGAATGATCTATGCATGTTAAACAAATAGGTTCACAACTAAATCTTCCCCAAACCAACTAAATGCCAAGTTTAATTCAGCGGCCATAAATCTAAACACTATAACCAAAAAACCACTAAATCAGATTTACATACACATAAATCTAAATGTGTTGACCTAACTTAATTGAAAACCCCTAATTTTATAATGAAAATCTAAATAAATCTAGATAAATCTAACATCACAATGAAAAAACCACTAAATCTAACATTACAATGACAAAAAACCACTGAACCTAAATAAATCTTCTACAAGCCGTTAGATCACTAAAAAATCTAAATAAATCTAAAAGAAATTTAAGAAAGTTTAATACAAGAGACATACCTGAAGATAAGTATGAAATATTACTGAAAAAATACTAAAAGATTACACCTAGGTCTCCAAACAAACACCCGTGCAAGACTATCGAACAAACAAGCAAGAATACCAATCAATCGAGCCAACAGCTTCGAGAAGAAGAAGTAGAGATTAGATAGAAGAGCATAGAAGATAAGCCCTAAGCTGTCGCGGCCGTCGGAGATGGAACTCGGAAGAGGGAGACGGAGAGGATGCCGAATGAACGAAGTTTCGAGAATGAGCGAAGTGCGAACCGGTTAGGAATTAGGGTTTTCGACTGTTCCCTATATATTTAAAAATATTTTATTTTTTTATTTTTTAAAACTCTGTTTTAGTATTTATATAAATAATATTGAAATATTATTAATAATAAATTATTATATATTATAATTTATAGGAATTGATTTAATAAAATGTGAAAATATATTAGTTAGAAAAATTAAATTAATTATAATTTAAAATATTTAATTTTATGAATATTAATTATGTAAATATATTAATTTATTTATTTTCGAGCCAATTCGAGCCGAACACGAGCGAACAAACTTTTGTTCGTGTTCGGCTCGTTTACATTTCGAGCTTAAAAATTTGTTCGTGTTCGGCTCGTTAAGCTTAACGAACGAGCCGAACACGAGCTACTTAACGAGCCGAACACGAGCTGTTCGCGAACAACGAGCCAAATTGACAGCCCTAATATCCAACACAAGTTCAATAGAATAGATAGTGTCTTCTGGTGCATCTTGACATGTGATAGATGTCGCTAGTAAGTTCTCATCCTATACTCACATATAAGTTCTAAAGAGCATTCAGACCACTGATAGACAACATAACCTGTGGTTGGTAATGGGATGGTAAGGTGTACTAATTTTATGACTTTTTCTAACTATTTTACAGAGGTTTGCCCATTTATAAATATTATTTTTAACTATATTAATAAAATAAGAGATTAGCACATTAAGGGGATCTAGCAAAAAATATCAAAGCAAGAAAAAACAATAGGATAGAGAAGTATAATAATGATTTTATTCAAAACATTTATCATAGAGGGTAGTAAAAATAAAAGAGCGGCAATAAATTTTCTTCTAATTTTTGCCCCTTCTGGTATAAAAAATTTTAAACATTTTATTTAACAAAAGCGTCAACACTTTGAATGCTCCAATTAACATAAAAAATACAGAGTAACAAGTAATCATCATTTTGTTCAATGATAAGAAGGTGATGATACATTTCAAGTACTCACAAAGTATTCTCCATAATAGTATTAGATGAAGTGATTAACATCGAGAGGCTAGAAGGAACAAAGATGATAGCTTTCTCCTAAAGACAAAGTAAGCTTGAATTCAAGCTTTGGGAATATACACGGATAGATGAGGGGAAATCTTCCACCAAAGTGTTAGAAGAACCAATATGAGCATCAAATGAAAGGTCTTGTGAATGAAATTGAGGATTTCTCATATTAGAACGAGCCTTCACACAATAAAAATTTTAATTTCCAAAAATATGACAAGAGTAATATGTTGAATATTTATCAATTCCACATTCAGCTAAAATATCCAAACGATGGTGACACAATCCACATCTCTTTGTGAAAAATGGAAAATGATGGAGACACAATCCACAATCCACAATCCACATCTCTCTTTATAAAAAATGGCAATAGTGTCCAACTCCATTAAGACTCTAGTTATAGAGGGCCTAGAGTTGTAACATCCACCTGTAATATTTTTCCAAAAATTGTATGCATGGTAAATATGATAGACTAGTTTAAGTAGTACAGATTGTTGAGTTGTGGAGTCCGGAAGCCAGGGTAAATATGGCAGAAGTGTCAAATTCCACGAAGACTCTAATTACAGAGGGCCTAGAAAATGTGGAGTTGTAACATCCACCTGTAATATTTTTCCAAAACTGAAACCAGGGTAAATATGATAGACTAGTTGAATTAGTGAAGATTATTGAGGTGTGGAGTCTGGAAGCACCCACACAGTTGTGAGGAAGCATGCAACAACACCTTTGTGCACATCAATCCCGTGGGTTCTTCCAGGCTTTCTTCCCGAGCGAGCAAAATATTTAGACCTATTTTGGTCGTAACTTTGTCACTAACGGTTTTCTCCCAATTCGAGAGTTAAAAGCCCTTGATTCAGAACAACGAGAATTATCTCTCACATGAGGTATTCTCGACAGAGCTCGTGAAGCGGAAAATAGTTGATGAGAAGGAGTGGCATGTAATTTCTCTTGTACGATCTTAGAGCGAATTTCTGTAAGTTCATAGTGGCATAATCTGTACTTTCCTCTCATTCTTAGTGAAATTTTTATAGTGATGTGGCTCCATAATTTTTTTTTTTCTTTTTTTGGTTTTTTCACATTATGTTCAGTATTTAATTCTGGATTTTTCGATTCAATGTGATCCTATTTTCCGTGGTTTGATTTTGATTGGAAATCGATTGAAGCTCGGTTTTTCCATCCTTACACAGACAAATAAAAATTGTTTCGCTCGCCGATAAGAAGATGATGAAACATTTCAAGTACTTACAAAATATTCTCAATGATAATATTAGCAATTGATAAAGTGATTGACATCAGGGAGCTACAAGGAACAAAAATAATAACTTCCTCTCTAAAGAGAAAGTGAACCTAAATTCAAGTTTGAGGAATATACATCGACAAATGAGAGAAAATCTTCCACCAAAGTGCTAGAGGAACCAATATGAGCATTAGATGAAAGGCTTTGCAAATGAAATTAAGGATTTCTTATATAAGGATGAGCCTTTAAACAATAAAAATTTTAATTTCCAAAATTATGACAAGAGAAGCAATATGTAGGAATATTTATAAATTCCACATTCAGCTAATATACAAACGAAATAAACACAATAACACCTCTTTAAGAAAAAGGGCAGTAATGCCCAATTCCATGAAGGCTCCAATTACAGAGAGCCTAGAAAATGTGGAATGGTAGCATCCACCTATAATGATTTCCCAAAAATTGAAAACAAGATAAATATGATAGAGTAGTTGAAATAGCGCAGACAAAGTCATAGAAATGATATACAAACTATATTGTTAGGAGGTTCCATGAAGCAATCAAATTGGAAGAGGGTCATTTTAACATGTGTGTCGAAAGTCCATTAATATAATAGAACATTGTGATAGGATGAAAGGTGACACAAGGATGCCCAGAGTGCAATCCATGCAAGAACCCGTTTATAGCTATAAGAAAATGGCATTATCCGAGTAATGGGTTTCATAACCTTGGATCTATTATACAAAATGAGAGAAGATGAATGAAGATATGACTTCTATCTAAGTGATAGGTTTTATAATATAAGGTTCATCACACAAATGAATAAAGAGGTGAATAAGGATCTCACTTCTAAAACTAAGACTAATTGAACAAAACAGATAAGTACTTCAATAGTATTATGTGATTACATAATATTGTAGGTGTATTAAAATAAATTAGATTAAAAACTATGAATAGATTAACTAAATCATATGAATCCAAGGGTTGCGTGATAAATAAATTACAGTTATTCAAGCTAATTGTGAAAAAAAATAAAAATGAATAAACGAATGCATAATAAAACCATGAGAGATACATTAATAAATGATTTTTTAAAAGGACCATGCTTGTAGTACCTATAAAGACAAAATTGTTACATAGACTTAGGCGGTTTAGGTAGAAAGGTTAGAAGATACAAGGATAAAACAAGAAGATGAGAAATAAAATTTTATACAAAATAGATTTAATACCTCAAACAACACTCAATCATGATGAATTAAGAATGAGATTTCACAAGCTGACCAAAATAGTAGGGATAGGGTTGATGATGATGAAAATGATTCTCCTATACAATTACAGGGTAAATAAAATAAAAAATATAGTATATAGACCCATATTATCACAACAATTTTTTGAGTATTCAGACCTAAGTCATATTTAACTTCAATATTCTCCACGAGTGAAATGAAGAACGTAAATCTTACAAAATCATGAGTATTGTTAACTCTATGTTTCACAATAAATCTCAATTTTACTTGATCTCATTCAAAACATTCAAGATAGCAAAGGGCGGCCCACGATTTCCATTGAAAACAAAGAAATCACAATCATTGTTTCAGATCAAAAAAACAAAGGGATAATCTAAAAAACCCATGTATTCCCTCAAAAGATTGGTGCAAAGGAGTCGTGGAGGATGGGGAGTGAGCCGCTTGTCAATTGGGGATTGAGGACCAATGGATTTGATTCAATTGTGAAGTGTAATCCCAGGCGTCAACCGTGATGGCACCATGCTTAAAGGCAAAGATGTTGAGGTCATCACATCTGAGCTCCCGCATGACTACAAAGCCGATGACACTGGAACCTATGATTGAAATACGGTGATGAAGCATTAATGAAACATCAACAAAGAAATTGGTAGGCTTCGGCAAAAGATTAAGGATGGAAAGAATTCAAGAGTTTGTAGTGGATATATTGGTAGGAGATGCATGGGATATATCTCAACACTTGAAGGATTACCAATATTTTGTTTTTTATAAATTTGAAAAATATAAATAAAACAATTCCAAAATGATCAGATTATTTGTAGCTCTACTTAATGCTTAAAAAATAGAATTCATTCCCTTAAACACATTAGAAGCGTCACAAATATTTTGTTTGTGATTCCCGTACTTTTGCATTGGATTTTTAGTGAATGGTCTAACAAAGAGGGTAAACTTAAACCACATCAATTTAGTGAAAGTGCTAAAGCAGGCTCCTATTTTCATCTTTTTCCTCGCATAAACTTAATTCCTGAAATAAGATGTCAAACAGTTTGCTATGATTTAGCTAGATTTAACGTGAGTAATACCAAGCAGAGCTCAAAATTTAACCCTCTTTGAATTTACTATATCAGAATTTACAGTATTTACTAAATCCGACAATAATTAAATATATTTTCAGCCAAACAGCCCCATATGGTTGAAAGCATATAAGAATCAGCTTTTGAGGACTGGTGATTGCAACTTGAAGTACTGTTAGAAGGATATTTAAGAGCCAAAACAGGACTCTCCTCCCCGAAATCCTGGTAACCCTAACAAATGAAACATTACTACANGATGGAGACACAATCCACATCTCTCTTTATAAAAAATGGAAGCAGTGTCCAACTCCATTAAGACTAGTTATAGAGGGCCTAGAGTTGTAACATCCACCTGTAATATTTTTCCAAAAATTGTATGCAGGGTAAATATGATAGACTAGTTGAAGTAGTACAGATTGTTGAGTTGTGGAGTCCGGAAGTCAGGGTAAATATGGCAGAAGTGTCAAATTCCACGAAGACTCTATTTACAGAGGGCCTAGAAAAAGTGGAGTTGTAACATCCACCTGTAATATTTTTCCAAAAATNCTCCACTTCAACCAACCAACTTGAATTCTACTATTAACATCCCCATCTATATCACCATCGCTTTGAAAAATATAAATAAAACAATTCCAAAATGATCAGATTATTTGTAGCTCTACTTAATTCTTAGAAAATAGAATTCATTCCCTTAAACACATTAGAAGCGGCACAAATATTTTGTTTGTGATTCCCATACTTTTGCATTGGATTTTTAGTGAATGGTCTAGCAAAGAGGGTAAACTTAAACCACATCAATTTAGTGAAACTGCTCAAGCAGGCTCCTATTTTCATCTTTTTCCTCGCATAAACTTAATTCCTGAAATAAGACGTCAAACAGTTTGCTATGATTTAGCTAANAACCATCAACAAAGAAATTGGTAGGCTTCGGCAAAAGATTATGGATGGAAAGAATTCGAGAGTTTGTAGTGGGTATATTGGTAGGAGATGCATGGGATATATCTCAACACTTGAAGGATTACCAATATTTTGTTTATTATATGAAAAATATAAATAAAACAATTCCAAAATGATCAGATTATTTGTAGCTCTACTTAATGCTTAGAAAATAGAATTCATTCCCTTAAACACATTAGAAGCGGCACAAATATTTTGTTTGTGATTCCCATACTTTTGCATTGGATTTTTAGTGAATGGTCTAGCAAAGAGGGTAAACTTAAACCACATCAATTTAGTGAAAGTGCTCAAGCAGGCTCCTATTTTCATCTTTTTCCTCGCATAAACTTAATTCCTGAAATAAGATGTCAAACAGTTTGCTATGATTTAGCTAGATTTAAAGTGAGTAATGCCAAGCAGAGCTCAAAATTTAACCCTCTTTGGATTTAATATATCAGGNAATGTTCCAAATTATTTCCTAAACACTTAGGAATCATTATAATATTTTTCCAAGGTCTAAAAATAAAGATATCTATTTTTAAACCTTAAAATGATTTTCAAGACTTAAAAATAGAATCTTTACCAAAATAATTCTAAAAATCAAATAAAAATCAGAAAAATACAAAATAAATTTCTCTGGGTTCCCCAACCTTAGATAGATTTTCCAAAAATATAAAACATATTTTTCAACATTAAAATATTTTATTTTTATTAAAATTCCCAAAACTTCAATTAATTTTAATAAATCACAGAAAATTCAAAAAATTATGAAATTTTCGCCAATTGACTTTCTGATCTAGGGATAGCTTACATAAAAATTTCAAGTGATTGGGAATTGTCTTGATTATCTTTTGGAATTTTCTTTGAAGATGCATATTTTTGCATAAAAATAATTATATGAATTAAATTAAATTGTGAAAATTCACATTTTCTCCTCTGATGTCTTAATTGATCTATCGGTAGGGTTACATAAAAATTCCAAAGTCATTTGACTTTAATTTGATAAATTATGAAAATTGGAACCCGTAGGGGCAAAATTGTAATTTTGGATATTTTGACCTTAATGAATATTTAGGCTTAATCAAAATGGGAAATGAGTAATTTCTGATATTAATTAACTCATTTGATGATTTGCTCAAAAATGAGCTTAATTGGTAGAAACCCACTTCATTTGTCAAATTACAAAATAAAAGAATAATTCTCATAATTATCAAAATTTTAGAAACTTCATTAGCATAAAATGACTTTTTGAATTTAAGGGTATAACTTTAGAAATCAATGATTTCACACCCTTATTTGATAATCAAAATGATGTTTAAATGATCTTGATAATGATCATTTAAAATTTTAAATCTTTTCAAAATCAATACACACATTTAATACATTCACTTAGGTATCACTTAAAGTTTTAACTCTTTTCAAAATCAATACACACACTTAATACATTCAGGTCTTAAAGCTTGATAATGATCATTTAAAGTTTTAAATGTTTTCAAAATCAATACACACACTTAATACATTGAGGACTTAAGGGCTCAAGTGGTAAAATTTAATCCGATCACACACACTTAATACATTCACTTAGGTCTTGAGGACTTAGTAGTGAACTTAAGTTGAAATTCACTTGTTAAAAGAAGATTTAGAAAAATCAACATAATCAAATTCTTTTAAAACACCACAAGTCCAATTAGGACTAAAATTCACTCACTTAGGTCTTAAGGACTTAGTGGTGAACTTAAGTTGAAATCCACTTGTCAAAAGAGGAATTAGAAAAATCAACATAATCAAACTCTTTTAAAACACCACAAGTCCAATTGGGACTAAAATTTGGTTAAATGTCCTTAAATACATTAATTTTCCCCTTTAGGGTCTTTACCCACATAATTTTCAAATTAAAAGGACAATAACATCTACGTTTTTCTTGCACTGAGCATCAGGTTGTTCCTAGGATGAATTATTAAGCAACATAATAAAGTTTAAATGGACTCAAGGCCTTTTACCAGACATTAAAAAGGTTGCATGGACCTGCTCCCTCTTCTTAATTTGGTGAATACCTTAGGGATCTATTAAACTTAATATGTTTTACTTTATAATATTATCCTTAAAATTTAAGGACCCCCAATACACAACATAGAGTTAGGAAGGTCTCCAAAACTTTACTTTTCCAGCTCTATATACATAAATGCTCTGACATGCATTTTGAGTTTCAGGTGGTGGAACGAGAAAACTCGTCAGANGAACCGTGGGATCTTGACTGGTGTCGCTTTAATCAACTTTAATATGCCCATAATAAAATTTAAAGAATTTTATTCATAGGGTCACCTGATTTGACATTATAACCAAATGAACTAGAAAACTTGAACTCAGCTACAACGAGGAGCTTGGAGCTAGCACTCTGGGCAGCCCGTCCATCTTCTACAGTAAGAGGATTTACAACAACACATCCTTCCTTAGCTTTAAAACAACAAAGCCATAGGAATTCGAGGTTGTTTGCCTAATGCAACATAAATCCTCAAACATATTTTTAGGCATTTGTACAATCTTGTTGTACAATCTAAGCCCTAACTCGCCTTAAGATTCCGAGGTTGTCATTCATTATGACCTAAATCCTCACATCTTCAAGGTTATTTGCGCTGATTGCTTCACACAAATGTAAATCCTAATAAAAAAATTTGCAGGATGAAACATTTAAATGATTTCTCCTAAATTGAAGCCAAATAATAGGATAGCTTGGGAAATCACCGAAGTTCTCCTTCGGATCCGTGACATCCTCTAGTGTTTCCTCCTTTGGACTCCAAAACAAAATGTTCCAAATTTGAACCAATCCCATTTTCACTTCTTAGTCTGATATCTTTGAAATGTCCTTACCATTTGAACTCTTTGAAGGTAATTTTTCTTGACTTTTATCGAGCGTATTCTTAGGTAACTTCAGTTATCTATGATGTAATTAACTGTAGGGGCTTGCCCTTATAGGAAGCTTTTCTCGAACCCAGCATAATATAAACCCTATTTAATT
>JXCR01087219.1:3708-31900 GCA_002079205.1 Phalaenopsis hybrid cultivar | reverse complement strand
CTGGTTGCTAACTTTTTGAAGCCGCCGATCGCAACTTCTTGCAGTGAGAAGCCTTGTCGCGACCCAAAATCCTTCGTCGAACTCCCTCGGGAACTGTGCGATCACGAACCCTCGAGACTCTTGCAATTTGCCTTTGTCGCAATTCAAATTGTTGGCGTCGAAGTCATCGATGCCGCCTGCTCATGAATCTGTCAAACCTTCGAAGCCTGCTTCGCCTTCGAACTTCCTTTACCCGAAACAAACGCCCTAGCCGCCGAACTCCTCGACCAAAATATTTTTTTTTCATGTGTTGCCCAAGTTTGTATTCCCTGCCCTTGAACCAGGCTCTGATGCAACTTATTGAGAAATTAGGGCAAAGAAAAACATGAATCGACACAAATCTAGAAGAACGCACAGAGATTTACGAGGTTCGACAAAAATGCATACGTTCTCAGAAGCAGAGCGACAGCTTCCTTCTCAATATTCATAAAAGAGTATAAAATACGAGATTCAAAATCTCCCTCACCTAGGGTTACATATAATAATATAGTACAATATGTAAAGGGTTTAGGATTCAAACTTCCTCTATGCGAAATAGAAGCCCTAACCGCCGAACTCCTCAACCAATAATTTTCTTCGTTCCCGCGCCACCCAATTTTTTCTTCCTCGCCCTCAAACCAGACTCTAATACCATTTGTTGAGAAATTAAGGCAAAGAAAAATAGGAATCAACACAAATCCAGAAGAACACACAAAGATTTACGAGGTTCGGCAAAGATGCCTATGTCANAGGGACGACGAACAGGACTATTTCGTTTGTGCTGCATCCCCCTCTTTCCGTGGACTCGCTACTCCCGAGTTCGGCAGACATTATTGATCTGCTGGTTCACGGGTAGGACTACACATTTTATTTTGGGGCATCTACATATATACCAATCAACATTTTATTTATTTACATGTCTAACATTTAAATTTGATTTTTTAATATTATACCACATATATCTTTCATATCCTTCAATCCTTTCTATGATGAATGAATGTATGATCCCGAATAAAAGGGAATCCATGCAATCCAGGAGATTAGGGTTGTAAATGAACCAATGCACTTAATGAAGAACTCGAACTCAGCTCGATTGAGACTCGATCAAGTTTGTTCAAATTTGAACAATTTTTAAAAGCTCTGAGTTTAAATGAATTAAACATGAACATATTCGAACATGTTCATTTATATTTAAGAACAAACTTATATGTTTCATAACAAGTTACTTGTTTGAAGGCTTGATATTAAACTTGATAATACCTCCTATCATGTGATATATTATTTAAATAAAATTTAATTAGTTATAATCTATTTAATTATATATTTAATTGTAATATATTATTATATTAATATTTTTTAGATTAATTCTTAATTATATATTTATTTTATTAATATATGACTATTATTTATATATTTATTTACTTAAATTTTAAGTATTAGATATGAAAATACATAAGATCGGTGTGGTATGTATGAAATACCCCTTAAATTTAACTTTAGACCGGCAAACCTTACTTTCTCTTTGGCCTTTCAGAAACATATGAAACCCTTAGTTGTTAGGGTATGCAAGCATTAAAGACAACGACGATGTCTCGACGTGCAAGGATTTTTGAAACTTTAGTCTCTCTTATATCTCATATTTTCACTTTTCGNATTAATTATATATTTATTTTATTAATATATGACTATTATTTATATATTTATTTACTTAAATTTTAAGTATTATATGTGAAAATACATAAGACTTGTGCGGTATGTATGAAATGCCCCTTAAAATTAACTTTAGACCCGCAAACCTCACTTTCTCTTTGGCCTCTCATAAACATATGAAACCCTTAGTTGTTAGGATATGCAATCATTATAGACAACGACGATGTCTCGACGTGCAAGGATTTTTGAAACTTTAGTCTCACTTATATCTCATATTTCCACTTTTCTCACGAGTATTACTCAATAAAAAAGTTGTGTGGAGAATGTGCACTGCAATCAGTGTAAGTTATGCATGATTAAGAATAAGAATAATGCAACAAATTAATGTAAAAAATATCTACAAAATTATCGAAAAAAAAAACTAGAAAAATGGCGTGTATATTGTTATGGCAAAAAGCAATACCAACATTTGAATGTGAGTGTTAGGTGTAAACTTGGAAGTATGATCATGCTAAAATATGGAATATTACATCTTATATGATTGTAGTTCATGAATTACCTTTTCATTTTTACAGAGTTCATATGTGATAAATTAGTATGTGTGATTAGATTTGAAAAATTATTTATTGCAATTTTTATATGAAAATATAGATACACGTTTGAATTTTAGTTTGTTTATTTGCTCGTTTAGATACTTATTCACTTGTCATAAACAAATCAAGTTCAAACATTAAAAAATTTTAAACAATTCAAGTTTTTTCAATATAAGAAAGTTCAACGCAAGCTCAAACCGAACATGAACAGTTTATAATTATGCTAAGCCAAGTCTGAACCATGATATACTTGGCTCGACTCAGCTCAATAGCAATCTTACGGTAGATATTTATAAAAGAGATGGAAGGATGTTGNGGGATAAAAATCATCGGCAGCTTGGGACCAGGATTTGGAACTGGCGACACGGGCATCTATTATAGAGCCATTCGATTTATATTGGCTTTCAAGACCAAAAAAAAATCTCCGTGCTCCCCACATAATGATCCAATAGTTCATTTTCCTATACGGGCTTTGAACTCCCATCTTCATCACTCTTGTCTTTTGAATTTTGGGACCACCTTACAATGTTTCCCTCTTTCCAGCCTTCGATGCAGGATTGCCTTTAGCTATTCATTCAAGATATCCATCCATTCTTTAGAAATCTTTCCCATCAGAATGAAACAAAATAATGGTGAACTCTTAAGAGAAAATAAATGAGCACATTAATAAATATTTTATATTGTAGTTTCAACAAGGATTTGGGTGAATGTTATATATATTTTATGCGGAACGAAGCAAACACAAGAAACCCTAATTATAACCATTAAAATTAATTATGTTATTATTAACTTTATTTCTTACTCTTATGACATTGCAATGACACATTACAAACCATTACAAATACCTATTTTGTACTTATTGCAACTGATAAAATATTCATTCTTTGACAACGAGATAAGCCTATATCAATGCATACTTCATAACAGGAAAATTTTCAGCCCTTCTTACTTTATTCTACTATTTCTTAGGAGTGTTAACCTCCTGGTGATCGTAACAAGTCACCAAGATGCTTCCTTGTGTGAGACATCTTGATAAGAATAAAATCTCTTGCAACCTAGATGGGTTATCACGTTGAAATATATCAATTTTGTCACCTAAAAAAGCAATGATTGTTGAATAAGGCACAATTCGTACTTTGTTCAAGAGAAATCTCAACTACTCCCTATTGTAGTAGCAATAGTAACCCATAAAGTGGAAAGCTCTGGCCCATCAATGAGCTCACTCATGACTGTCTTTTAAAGCTAAGATAATAAGACTCAATGGTGGTGGAAAACATTATTTCAATCAAATGTTTAACAAACCTATTTGTGCACCTAAAAATGGTTTGCACAAACTTTGGGACAATCTAACAGTCCAAATAAAACCATAGATGCCAAGAATATGTCAAAAATCAATTTTGAATATAAAAATGCATCATAAAGACCTTTAACTTCTCTATTAAAGCGAGAAAATAAGAAAATAATAATAAACTATAAGTCCCCAATTAAAGCAGAGGCATGTATATAAATTTATACTTGGTCTCTCTATCTTCTATAAATAAAAAATCACACAATCTATGAGGGTCATTTTTGCTCTTTTCTTTTCACCCATCTTCTATAAGGGGATCTATCTCTCCTTCTCTTTTAATATGTTTATTATATATATATATATATATATATAATCGGCTAAAGAGCTAGAAGATATCCTAGTTCGTCCATATTGGATAAGTTTATGCGTACTATTTTATTTCTCTTCCCTTCATTGTCTCTTACTTTTTCTGCCTCACGGTCCCCGCCGCCCCAATATTTGGGTATGCCTCACGTGACAAATTTATATTCAACACTATTGCGGAGTCCCGATCATACAAAGCACTCGTTCTGATTTTATCATTTCTTTGACGACCCATAAAGNGGATAAGTCTATGCGTACTATTTTATTTCTCTTCCCTTCATTGTCTCTTACTTTTTCTGCCTCACGGTCCCCACCGCCCTAATATTTGGGCATGCCTCACATGAGAAATTTATATTCAACACTATTGCGGAGTCCTGATCATACAGAGCACTCGTTCTTATTTTATCATTCCTTTGAAGACCCATAAAAATGACATATTCTCAAATTATATTTTTCTCTCGTTCTCTCATTATTGTTGGAGTATTCTATCAAAGAGTTAAGATAATTAATGACCTAGTTGTATATACAAAAATGATTAAATAGGCCCAATGGGCTTCATGGACGAAGTCCGTTAACCAGACATTTGATGTCTTAAATTTGGCTGGGCCAATTGTAGTGGCAACAAGCTGCCAAGTTATTTGTCACTTAGTGAGTACTTCTGAAGCTCTTCGACATTCGTATTTGTTCCGCTGCCCGGGCTCACAAATCTCACGCCTTCAGGCGAGCTCCTCTAGCTGAGTTCACTTTTACTTCTAGAGTACTTTTACATAGCTCGCAGTACCACTAAAACACTCTCATTGAGCTTACAAACACCTCATAAGTGCATCTCCAAGCTTGATGAGCACTTCTTTAAAACAAGAGGAATAAAACTTCATTCCATCATCATACATATATATATTTATTAGATGCCTAACATCCATGCATATGATATTATCAACGATGGGTTTCTGTAGGCTTTGTGCAATAGGACCTATAATTTAATATTTGATTTTAGAGCCATTTGTGGGCACATACATTCTTTGATGCATAAATAAAAGATAAAAAGATAAAGGGGGAGACGTGTGTGTGTATATATATATATATATATATTCTGGACATGATTGAGGGAAAATGTCTCTCTAAAAGACTCAACATCCTTCCATTTCTTTTATAAATATCTACCGTAAGATTGCTATTGAGCCGAGCCGGGCCAAGTATATCATGGTTTAGACTTGGCTTAGTATAATTATAAACTGTTCATGTTCGGTTTGAGCTTGCGTTTAACTTTCTTATATTGAAAAAGCTTGAATTGTTTAAAATTTTTTAATGTTTGAACTTGATTTGTTTATGACAGGTGAATAAGTATCTAAACGAGCAAATAAACAAGCTAAAATTCAAACGTGTATCTATATTTTCATATAAAAATTTCAATAAATAATTTTACAAATATAATCACACATACTAATTTATCACATATGAACTCTGTAAAAATAAAAAGGTAATTCATGGACTACAATCATATGAGATGTAATATCTCATATTTTAGCATGATCATACTTCCAAGTTTATACCTAGTGCTCACATTCAAATGTTGGTATTGCTTTTTCCCATAACAATATACATGCCATTTTTCTAGTTTTTTTTCGATAATTTTGTAGATATTTTTTACATTAAGTTGTTGCATTATGCTTATTCTTGATCATGCATAACTTACACTGATTGCAGTGCACATTCTCCACACCACTTTTTAATTGAGTAATACTTGTGAGAAAAGTGGAAATATGAGATATAAGAGAGACTAAAGTTTCAAAAATCCTTGCAAGTCGAGACATCGTCGTTGTCTTTAATGCTTGCATACCCTAACAACTAAGGGTTTCATATGTTTCTGAAAGGCCAAAGAGAAAGTGAGGTTTGCCGGTCTAAAGTTAATTTTAAGGGGTATTTCATACATACCACACCAGTCTTATGTATTTTCATATCTAATACTTAAAATTTAAGTAAATAAATATATAAATAATAATCATATATTAATAAAATAAAAATATAATTAAGAATTAATCTAAAGAATATTAATATAATAATATATTACAATTAAATATATAATTAAATTGATTATAACTAATTAAATTTTATTTAAATAATATATCACATGATACGAGGTATTATCAAGTTTAATATCAAGCCTTCAAACAAGTCACTTGTTATGAAACAANGCCAATTGTAGTGGCAACAAGCTGCCAAGTTATTTGTCACTTAGTGAGTACTTCTGAAGCTCTTCGACATTCATATTTGATCCTTTGCTCGGGCTCACAAATCTCACGCCTTCAGGCGAGCTCCTCTAGCTGAGTTCGCTTTTACTTCTAGAGTACTTTTACTAAGCTCACAGTACCAATAAAACACTCTCATTGAGCTTTCAGACACCTCATAACTGCATCTCCAAGCTTGATGAGCACTTCTTTAAAACAGAAGGAATAAAACTTCATTCCATCNCTGGAAAGAGGGAAACATTGTAAGGTGGTCCCAAAATTCAAAAGACAAGAGTGATGAAGATGGGAGTTCAAACCCCTTATAGGAAAATGAACTATTGGATCATTATGTGGGGAGCATGGAGATTTTTTTTTGGTCTTGAAAGCCAATATAAATCAAATGGCTCTATAATAGATGCCCGTGTCGCCAGTTCCAAATCCTGGTCCCAAGCTGCCGATGATTTTTATCCCAAACATCATTATTTGAGGATAAATTTTTAACCCTTTAAATGACTAAAAAGGCTCTAGCATAGTTACACCCAAAGGGTTGATTTTTGGTAACTAGATGCATGCATTTTATGTTTTTATCTCATTTTTTTGAGCTTGAGTCTTTAATACTCTAGTGCCTTGTTGTAGAGAAGTCAGTTAATCAAAGACCTAATGTTGTAATTTATAACTTTTCTTAAGGATTACACTATGAAAGAGGTTAGGAATATAGAAGAACGTGTTGCATGACTATTCATTGAGATTTGATTGCTCCATGGTGAGCTCGCCTCTGAAAGTAGTATCATATATCATTCATTTGTCGATGCAACAATCTCATACCTCGTNAAAGAGGTTAGGAATATAGAAGAACGTGTTGCATGACTATTCATTGAGATTTGATTGCTCCATGGTGAGCTCACCTCTGAAAGTAGTATCATATATCATTCATTTGTCGATGCAACAATCTCATACCTAGAGATTATTTCCTACTTGCATATAGTTGTTTGTGAGGAAATTTAATACAAATTAGGGTATAGTTATGGAAGTGAAGCTCACTACTTATGAAGCAGATAGTTGTTTATTAACGTTGTTGCTCCTTCACTGGCAAGTTGAATTGCCCTGATCTCGGCAAGTTCTCGTAAAAAGATGAATAGTTGTAAATAGGCTTCAATAGTCAAGAAAAAATANGCTACTTATGAAGCAGATAGTTGTTTATTAACGTTGTTGCTCCTTCACTGGCAAGTTGAATTGCCCTGATCTGGGCAAGTTCTCGTAAAAAGATGAATAATTGTAAATAGGCTTCAATAGCCCAGAAAAAATCAATCTAAATGATGTAAAAGGCCATGATATTGGCATTTTCTTATGAAGGATCAAGATCATATCTTTTTTTGTGATGTGTTATGTGACAATGAATANACACACACACACACACACACACACACACACACACACACACATATATATATATAGAGAGAGAGAGAGAGAGAGTGTGTGTGTGTGTGTGTTATTGATTGTCTTAATATCAAGATATGGGCTCATTTAATTTATGATTGTGATTGATTTGTTAAGCACAAACTTTTTCAGTTTTCAATTGTTCTTCATGATTAAAGTTTGGAGTTGTCAACCATTGTCTGTTCATGATTAGTGTTGATTCCCTTCACCTTTCACTAAAAAGAGGGTGTCGATCATCATGCATATCAACCATTAAAAACATCAGAGCTTCATTGTCCTGAGCGGACACTTTCTTGATGCTAAATTCTCTATATCACCAATATATGTGAGGGCGGCCTTATTCGATACATGTTTCTTAAGCTTTCTTACCGTTACATCTAGAATAAGTCTTTGAATGTTACTTTAATTATTGTGCTTTTACTTTTAGAGAAAGCGTTGCAACCTCTTGCTGGNCCTGAGCGGACACTTTCTTGATGCTAAATTCTCTATATCACCAATATATGTGAGGGCGGCCTTATTCGATACGTGTTTCTTAAGCTTTCTTACCGTTACATCTAGAATAAGTCTTTGAATGTTACTCTAATTATTGTGCTTTTACTTTTAGAGAAAGCATTGCAACCTCTTGCTGACTAAGCAAAATGGTGAAAAACTAATACACAACCTATTTCACGAGAGATGTTAATGCTCCAAATCCCCCAAGGTCGTTGTTGATAACAATGAAAGAAGATGAAGAAGAGGAAAACGTAAGTGAGTTAACTACAGNGCTAAGCAAAATGGTGAAAAACTAATACACAACCTATTTCACGAGAGATGTTAATGCTCCAAATCCCCCAAGCCCATTGTTGATAACAATGAAAGAAGATGAAGAAGAGGAAAACGTAAGTGAGTTAACTACAAATCAAGAGGAAGAGGATAAGTAGGACAAGATTCCTCTCAAAAAATTCCCAAAAAGATGGGGAGGCTCCATGAGGGAAATCAAAATAGTGATTTGAAACTAGCTTACATTTCCCGAGTCACTACCTCTATTTAACTAGTACCCGCATGCAAGGAAAAATATATGCGAGTGGAACATTTACCCACTGCAACTCGCATTAAGAAGGAGAAAGTAGATAAAAAAAAAGATGCTGATGCGAACACTTGTGGAGTTGCTGNGGAAAAATATATGCGAGTGGAACATTTACCCACTGCAACTCGCATTAAGAAGGAGAAAGTAGATAAAAAAAAGATGCTGATGCGAACACTCGCGGAGTTGCTACGGCGAGTTTTGTATGAGAGGAGTTTGATATGGAAGTCGCCTCACCATGAAAAATGAGGCTTGAAGTAGAGCACTGGTGGACCTTAATCAATACTGAATGAGGATCTGTAGTGAGAAGCTTCTCCAGTTAAGCCCAGTCATCTCACCGTGAATTTGGAGAGGTTGAAGAGTAGAAAGAAAAGGCAGTCCTTCTGTTAGCTATGACTCATATATCATAAATGGGACAGATGTTGGAGCTGAGCGGAGCCCACGAGCGAAGTGGAGCGGAAAGATCTGTCCAATCGGGGGAGTTTCAATATGTAGGTTGGGGGTGCGAGGGCAACATTCCGCAGTTTGGTACAAGGGTAATTTAAGTAATTACATATTGTATTATAGAGTTATATATATGTCATGTTTGTAACCCTAAGTGAGAGAGATTCTGAATCTTGTATTATGTACTTTTTATGAATATTGAAAATGAAGTAGCTACTTTGCTCCCGAGGACATAGACATCTTTGCCGAACCTCGTAAATCTCTGTGTGTTCTTCTGGATTTGTGTTGATTCCTATTTTTCTTCGCCTTAATTTCTCAACAAGTGGTATTAGAGTCTGGTTTGAGGGCGAGGAAGAAAAACTTGGGTGGCGCGGGAACGAAGAAAATTATTGGTCGAGGAGTTCGGCGGTTAGGGCTTCTATTTCGCATAGAGGAAGTTTGAATCCTAAACCCTTTACATATTGTAATATATTATTATATGTAACCCTAGGTGAGGGAGATTCTGAATCTCGTATTTTATACTCTTTTATGAATATTGAGAAGGAAGTCGTCGCTCTGCTTCTGAGAACGTAGGCATTTTTGTCGAACCTCGTAAATCTCCGTGCGTTCTTCTAGATTTGTGTCGATTCATGTTTTTCTTCGCCCTAATTTCTCAACAAGTTGCATCAGAGCCTGGTTCAAGGGCAGGGAATACAAACTTGGGCAGCACATGAACAAAAAATATTTTGGTCGAGGAGTTCGGCGGCTAGGGCGTTTGTTTCGGGTAAAGGAAGTTCGAAGGCTAAGCGGGCTTCGAAGGTTTGACAGATTCACGAGCAGGCGGCATTGATGACTTCGACGCCAACAATTTGAATTGCGACAAAGGCAAATCGCAAGAGTCGCGAGGGTTCGTGATCGCACAGTTCCCGAGGGAGTTCGACGAAGGATTTTGGGTCGCGGCAAGGCTTCTCACTGCAAGAAGTTGCGATCGGCGGCTTCAAAAAGTTAGCGACCAGACCAGCGACAGATTCATGACAGTGCAGGCGGAGGCGAAAAAGGAAACTGTACGCGGAAAAGGAAAGTTCAGAGGAGCTTTTCTGGAATGAAAGCGGAACAAAGCTGTTCGCGAGGAAGGTGGGAATGGATTTCCTTTGGTAGAGATGCGAAGGTAAAGGCAAGGAATCCCTGATTTTCTTTGCTGGAGGCAGTAAGGCTGAAGAAAGAAAAGATTTCTTTCTTGAAGGAAAGCGGAGGCAGAGCTTTTCTGAGAAGGAAAAATGAGATTTTCTGGAAAGCAGAGGCGGAGCTTTTTGGAAAGGAAAGGGGAGCTTTTCTTAGAAGTTTAAGGAAAATGATTTTTGAGAAAGTTTAATTAAGAAAAAATTAATTCAGAGAAAGTCCNTGAAAAAAAAATATTTTGGTCGAGGAGTTCGGCGGCTAGGGCGTTTGTTTCGGGTAAAGGAAGTTCGAAGGCGAAGCAGGCTTCGAAGGTTTGACAGATTCATGAGCAGGCGGCATCGATGACTTCGACGCCAACAATTTGAATTGCGACAAAGGCAAATTGCAAGAGTCTCGAGGGTTCGTGATCGCACAGTTCCCGAGGGAGTTCGACGAAGGTTTTTGGGTCGCGACAAGGCTTCTCACTGCAAGAAGTTGCGATCGGCGGCTTCAAAAAGTTAGCAACCAGACCAGCGACAGATTCATGATAGTGCAGGCGGAGGCGAAAAAGGAAACTGTACGCGGAAAAGGAAAGTTCAGAGGAGCTTTTTTGGAAGGAAAGAGGAACAAAGCTGTTCGCGAGGAAGGTGGGAATGGATTTCCTTTGGTAGAGATGCGAAGGTAAAGGCAAGGAATCTCTGATTTCCTTTGTTGGAGGCAGTAAGGCTGAAGAAAGAAAAGATTTCTTTCTTGAAGAAAAGCGGAGGCGGAGCTTTTTTGAGAAGGAAAAATGAGATTTTCTGGAAAGCAGAGGCGGAGCTTTTTGGGAAGGAAAGGGGAGCTTTTCTTAGAAGTTTAAGGAAAATGATTTTTGAGAAAATTTAATTAAAAAAAAATTAATTCATAGAAAGTCTTTTTTCTATGAAACTTAATTAAGAAAATTTTAATTAAGGAATTATTTAAAAATATTTGTGGTAGGATCAAAGTGAGCACAATTTCTGGCTCAAACAATTTATAAATTCAATAGAGGAATTTGCAGAGGAGTTCGTTGCATAATCAATTTCATAAGGTAATTTCTGGTACAAATTTTAAAATTGTGACGTTTGATGGAACTGGTAACTTCAGATCATAGCAAACAAGAGTGAAAAAGTTGTTGGCGTAACGAGAAATCGTGAAAGCTTTGCGAGCAGTAAAACCAGATGCCATGGAGGACCAAGTTGGGAATAATTGCAACATACGCCTATGTCTAACATATGAGGTTATGTATCAGGTGATGAATCTGAAATCTCTAGAGGAGGTATGAAAAAAATTGGAAACTTAGTTTATGTCCAAATCTCTGACGAATAAATTGTATCTAAAACAGAAGTTGTATGGGTTGAAGATGCAAGAAGGTTTTGACTAGCATAGCATGTGAATGACTTTAATCAAATAATCACGGATTTATCAATGCTTGATGTGAGTATTGAGGATGAAGACCGAACAATGATTTTGTTGTGTTCATTGCCTTCTTCCTATGAGCACATTGTGACTATTTTGACATATGGGAAAAAAAACTATCAAAGTTGATGAGATTACCACAACATTGTTGGCTCACAACCAGCGAAATCATAATGTAGGAGAAAACTCTTATGAAAACATTTTATATGTTAAGGGTATTCAGGATTGAGGAAGGAGGAGAATGAGAGCTATGGAAGGCGAAATTCCAGAGGCAAAAAGACGATTTATTACTACAAGTGCAAGGAGTCAGGTCATATGAAGAGAGATTGTCCAAAGCTTAAGAAACATATTAGGGAAAAAGGTGATGCATCATCCAAGTCTATAAATGTGGTGCAGAGTGACAAATTAGATTGCAGTGATGATGATATGCTTTCAGTTTCATCAACTCAGTTTTTTGATGCATGAATTCTTGATTCAGGATGCTCTTATCGCATAACACCTAACAGAAAGTGATTTATTTCATACAGGTTAATTAATTCTGGCTCAGTCTATTTAGGTGATGATAAATATTGCAATATTGTTGGTATTAGAGAAGTCAGAATTAAAATGCATAATGCACTGTTAGAATATTATGAGAGGTCAGACATATTATGGATTTGAAGAAGAATTTAATTTCTTTGAGCACTTTACGTATAAATGGTTTTATTTCTAAGGCAGATGAGGATAGGGAAACTATTAGAATTGTTAAATGTGCACTGACTGTGATGAAATGAAAGTTAACTACATGTAATATTTATAAACTATTGAAGAGTACAACTGTAGGTGGAGTTCACTCTATTGAATCATACGATGAAAATGCAACAGATTGTTTACCAAGCCAGGTACTATCAACAAGTTCTTATATCGCTTGAACTTGTTGAATGTTTGCAATTGTTAGACGGCATGATGGCCCAACCTACATTGGTGCATAAAAAACTCCACGATATATTTCTCTTAAGGGGCTGAATATTAGCCAAGGTGGAGATTTGTTAGGTATGGCTTATATACCATAAATGGGACAGATGCTCGAGCTGAGCGGAGCCAACGAACGGAGTGGAGCGAAAGGATATGTTCAATTGGAGGAGTTTCATTATGTGGGTTGAGGGTGCGGGGCAATACCCCGCGATTTGGTAAATGGGTAATTTAAATAATTACATATTATTTTATAGGGTTATATATATGTCCTGTTTGTAACCCTAGGTGAGGAAGATTCCAAATCTTGTATTTTGTACTCTTTTCTGAATATTGAAAAGAAAGTCACCGCTCTGCTGCCAAAGACGTAGACATCTTTACCGAACCTTGTAAATCTCTGTGTGTTCTTTTGGATTTGTGGCGATTCATGTTTTTCTTTGCCATATTTCTCAACACATTCCATGCTCCACTGATGGATAGTATGGACTTTGTTTAGAAATGAGGGTATACTATGAGCATGTCACACAACGAGTTTTACTGGGAGTACGTTAGCCTACACAAACGTTGTTCCTGTGTAACATTGCTAGTCATGCTCCATTGATGCTGACCATCAACTTGTTCTGGAATACATAATTGAGGTTAATATGATTTTGAGTAATATCACTCACATATGAGCTTAGCAAGAGCCATACAAAATGAAAAGGTGACATGCTCTAGACTCACAATTGAAAGTAGTCTCGAGGAAGGATTTGCTCGTTGCGCCCATGTCAGCGAGCCCATAATCAGATTGCGTGAGGTCCCAGAGGATCCTCTCAAAACTCAGGGTCATCCAAAAAATGAATGTATTCATTAGCATCACATCTGACCTGGCTGAACATGTTGTTGATGGCCGCTTTATCGCATGGAATTGACTATCCTCGAACAAAACCTTATTGTCTAAGGCATCTTTGGCAAATGCCATAAAGTTTCAGACAATAGGAAATGCAACAGTATCAGGTTCAACGACGAAGGACTCCCAAACTTGTTGTCGTAGGCTGCTCGATAAAGGAAAAGTCCTATTATGGAATGAGCTTACGGGAGGCCACTATTGTATCTCTCATTTGGTGCTAAGTTCACGAAACACCCTAGCTTTCAACCTCCTTATCTTTGCTAAACATTGCCCCATGTCAATGGAGGACTTCTAGAGACATTTTGAATAAAAAACAAAAATTTTATAGAAACCTAGGTGCAACGAGATTTTTTACGACACCCAAGCCCCGTATTTATAAACAGTGTGTTTTTATGGAGCTAGGACACAACCATAGGATGTTGACCTAATAACTTTAATGGTTCATTTAATTACTGTTGACCTCACTTTTGGTTGAGGTCTAGAAAACTTATTTAGTAGCCTAGGTCTAGCCATAGGACTTTCCTATTGACTAGTCTTAGAAAATTAGAAGAGGTACCCCAACATTATAAATTCAAAAACTCTTCTTTTTCCTCAACTTGAAATTCCACATATTGATCTTAACCTCTAGCATTTAGTAGGTAAGATCATTATAAGAGAATTCAAGAAGAGTCCCTATAGGATTACTTGGCTTTAGAATTGACCATGGGTGCTGACTTGGAACTAGGGTACACCATATCTTCACAATACATTAATCCATGGTTCATTTAGAATGGATATCTATCCAATTCTATGTGAAATGTCTAACTTGGTCTTTTGCCCATAGACACCTCCAAATTACATAACTGTCATTGAGATCCAAATTTGGCTAAAAATCCCAAATTTTGCCAAAATACCCAAAATTGATCAAAACCCATTTCAAACACCTTGAATACATCCAAATTTGTCAAAATTTTCAAAAATGACCAAATTACCAAGNTCAAAAATTTCCAAAAATGACCAAATTACTAAGATACCCCTCCATGACCCAAAATTCAAAAATTCCAAAAAATTTCCAATAAATCCCAATAAACCCAAACNCTCACGATTTTGGGCTTTAGCTTGGGTTAAAGTGGTTAACCAAGGGTTGGGTCATGGTTAAAGCTTATAAAGGGCAGTAAAAATGACACCATAGGGTATTGATATGTGCTATAGCAAGTACTTTGATTTAACCCTCTCTTTATCCCTTTAAGAATTTTTTTNTTTTACATTGATTTTCTCCTATCAGTATGCTACGTCAAAACCATTCTCATGCAGCTCTGAATTTGATTTTGGATTATTGAGATAAAGTCAACTAAAAATAGGGGGTGCAGAAAAGATTGATGTTTGCAAAACAGTATTGTTTACCTTTTTAAGTACTAAATTTACCGAGTTATAACAAGAATTTTAACCTTATCATCTTATAAGCAAGTCAAACATTATGGACCAACTTGATTTACGCTAAGCTGATGTGCATAAATGTATGCTTATTTATCATTAATGACCTTTTTTATACTATAAAAATGGTGGATAATGCATGTTTTATGTTCCCTGATACTTAAAAGCCATTCCATCATGAAATTTGCAAACCTTTTGTCATGAAATCGAGGTCTTCATTCGTAAATTTGTCAGTACATTTGATCGCCATCGGTGTAGCTTGTTGTTATGCTGGCTTATGCTCATATTAATAATTAAATAACTAAATTGAGCTTTTAGTTCTACTCGAACAAGATTGAACCTGTTCTTGTCCATGTTGTTTACCCGCTTAACTAAAGGAACTGTAAAAAACTGAAGTTTTTTTTTGTGTAATTTTAGCATCATAATGGAATTCATTTTATGGTTGTTTATTGGACATTTTCTAATGACCATTTACAGAATCCATTCCCTTCTGGATTTGTGTACTATTTTTTTTATGAAGTTGAAATGAAAAAGATTTTGGGGTACAAAATTCATTTATGGTGACAAATGTTTAATGGTTTTTCGAAGTTATTTAATTTGTAATAGCATTGTCTTCTTAATTTTTTTTTTACTAATGTTACTTAGCCTGTTGACTATTATTTAATTTTACTTCCTGCAGGAAAATTTAGGCATCTTCCTGTTGTTGAAAATAGCGAAGTTATTGCCATGTTAGACATCACAAAATGTCTGTATGATGCTATATCAAGAATGGAAAAGGCTGCTGAGCAGGGTAGTGCCATAGCTGCTGCTGTGGAAGGGGTAGAGCGCCAGTGGGGCAGCAATTTTTCAGGCTCGTGCCCCTTAACTGTTTCTTTTATATCCATACCCTAGTATGTAAGTGATACTGTTCTAATATTCCTAGAAGGTATTTGCAAAGTGGATTTTATGTGATACTGTTCTAACAAGATATCTAAGGCAACAAAATATAACGTTTTAAACAATACATTATTTGAGTTAAATAAAGTCCTAGTATCTTGAAGAATTGTTATGTGTGTTAAAAAGTGAGCATGTGTCGGCCTTTATTTATTTTTTTGAAAGGATATGATTTTTGTAAATATGAACATAGTTTTAATATAAATATGTGATTTTTAATTTTGAAAGTAATATTTTAATTTTTGAAATAGATGAGACCGAACAAGTCTCACATTTTGGATAGTTTGGATGAATAAGCACGATATCACAAGTAATACACTTATCCCGAAGGATAAACATATCACTCGTAGTAGACTCAATCACCTAAACTAAATAATTTGTGACATCCGTTTGGTCTGCGAAATATTTTATATGAGGCCAACAAATTCCCCTACCTAATATGAGGAGTAGATAGATTTTATTTTACCTGGGTTCCAAGTTCCCTATAGAGGCAAACCCTTATAGTTAATTACATCTTAAATGACTGGGGTCACTTAAGAAAACTCTCGATTAAGATCAGTGGTTTTACCTTCCAGATTTCAAAGTTTAGGTTTCCAAGATTGAACATGGGAAAATCAAATGGGAATGACCCAAATAGAAACAGTTATTTTTAAGAATCCAAATGAATGAAGAGTAAGGAATATCACAGATCCATGAAGAATCCCAATGACCTCCCAAATATCCTATTGTTTGGCTTTATATCTTTGAAATGATGTTGTTTAATGTTTAATCCTGCAATTTATTTAGAATTTAGGACTTATATTTGCACAATATTCGATCGTGCAAATGACCTAAAAAGATAAGAGGATTTACACCATACCGTACAGTAACCTCGGAATTCTAAAGTGTTAGGACAACAGAGTTGTGCAAAAGCCTAAAAGTGATATGTGAGGGTTTACGCTGCGCTAGCCTAAAGGTGATATGGGTTCTTATTTAAACTAAGAAAAGTGATTAGTGATGTGAATTTGTGCTCTTCTGAGTGTCATCGTCGTGCTGCTCACAGTGTTCGCTCCAAACTCCTCATCGTAACACTTTCGAGTTTGATATTAGTTTTAAAGGGTACATGTAATCATTAGGTTTTCCTACACTAAGGTATAATGTGTAACAGAACAATAAAACATGCAATATAACAATAAAAAAATAGTAGAATGTGCGACATAAAAGAGAAAGAATAGTACCATATGTTTTGAAGTAAAATGCTGTAATGTAAATCAAACATGTATATCTGGGAGGTCTGCTGCTCCTTTAAGTAAGCTAGTATACACTATAAACAAAAGAAACATTGTCTGGAAAACTTGAGAAAATCGATAAATGACTCACAACGGAAAACTCGGTAAAAATTGACAAACGACTCACGACGGAAAACTCCTAAAAATCGACAAATGACAATTCCAAGAAAATTATCAAAATCTCGGGAAGATCCCGGAAAAGGGACCACGAGTGCTTGCCCAAAAATTCTAATAAATATACAAAAAATTCGAAAAGAGGAGACTAGGCTCAAATATAATATATTTGTACTCGATGGACGTCGAAGACTACTATCGGTCACCCGGATGTATAGAGCTCGTCACTCAACTAGAAGGGTGTCCTACTAAACCTAAGTTAGGAGGGTGCTCCTTAGCCCGGTATCGGTAATCAACAAGTGGACAACCAAGTTGTAACACATTTAAAATTTATATTTTAGCATACACATGGATTTCAGGCATACAAAAAGGAAGTTGTATCAATTTTATAGTGAAAATATTTTTATAAATATTGTATCTATTCTTATCAGTTTTAAAAAGTATAGTTGTCCACGAGTCGATCACGTCGTCGGGCGTATGACCGCCGACAACCTAAGAAGGTACGGGTCCCCCGCTAGTCTTGTGTCGGTGAATGATATTATCATCCTATGGTTCATCGGACCCCATGGATTGTGTCCTGATGTCGTAGGATGAAATATCATTCCGCTCTACTACTGACGTACCTTTGTCATCATCGTCCTAAGCCCCAAAACAAGACCGACCTACTTGCGACCTTGTTTGATGGTTTCTTATATTGCAAAAGGCTATATATGGGCACTTATGTGTCAGACATAAGCACCGAAAATAAACTAAGAAGCAAGGAAAAAAAAAGAATAAAAATGGGAATGAGGGAGAGGAGGAGCTGATCCACCCAAAAGATTGAAAGGATGAAGGATGAATCAACCCTCAAAACCGTGACGAAAGATCTGAAAAAGAGGGCCCAAGATCTTTGAATCAATCCAAGAAGGATATCATTTTCTCAAATTTTATAAATGGATCAACAAAAAAAGGTATTCTTTCCAAATCTTGTTTCTAACAGATCGAAACGGGCTCAAATCAATGTGACAATTGTATAAACAACTCCACCACTGCCTATATATTCACACACCCAAGCCTAAATTCGAATGCGGCATTTATATTATCCAAATTTTAATGTCAAGCCTCCAAGTCCTCCCCAAACGATAATCTTATGAATTTTTCAAATCTTTCATAAATCCGATTCATATCAACTTTATGATTTCCCGAAATGAAGTTTTAAGAGTCCTTCATATTTCACAAAATAAAGGTGAATAATCCATAGAGGGCAACCTTCTGGACTTCCAAAAATCCTGCTAGTATCAAATTCGTTCAATTCCACCCCTCATGAAAAGCTTTTCACAATTGTATAAGTGCAACACCAATTTAGAGAATATAGAAGTGCTCACAGTCAGGGCAAAATGAGTCTGAATAATTCTCAACAGGCTCACGGATAGGGACAAAAAAGAAGATAGGGGCTCACGGGTAAGGCCAAGAAAATGGACAGTCGGACCTCATAACAAGCCCATAGGCAGAAGCCAGAAACAGCAGAACCAAGCTCCAATATAAGCCCACGGTTTAGGACAGGAAATATGACAAAAGTTCAGGGGTAGGGGCAGCAAGGAAAAGTCACCACAACATTGTTATTATGCTCTTTTATCATACATAAAAGAGTGAATGGACAAGCTCCCGTAAACTATCGAGATTGAAGTCATTTTTATCAAACAAGACATAATAACGAGTTGATCAACTTACATCAAACATTCCAACATAAAAGCATACATTGAAATCATAATTTATGGGATGACAAACTTCATTATCAATAACAATCCCAGGAGGAACGTTATATGAAGAACTTCCAACTAAACCGAGCCCAGCTAGGTGGGACAAAAACAGAGTGACAACTTAAGCAAGCTGAACCAAACAAAAAAGACAAAACAGGGAGCCGTAAAAGGTAAACCGAGCCCAGCAAGAAGAGTAAGACAAGGAACCATAACAGGCACACCTGAGCCCAACAAGAAGGACATCATAAATAGAATTCCAGCCAATATCGCATCCAACATATGGAATAAAATGAAACACAATTTGAGCTCAAATAAACCCATAAAAAGGGGCCAATGACAGATATACCTCTGAGCTGAACTGAGCACAGATTTCAGAACAAATTGAGTCTAATTAAATGGGAAAACAGAGAAATAACATTTTCAATCAAAATCCAACCCAGAAATAGCTAAAACCGTACCCAATACATGGGAAAAATAAGAGAAGAATTTCCAACAATAATCCATCTCCAAAGGGCTAAAACTGAATTCCACAAATAGGCCAAAACAAATAAAAAATATTTCCAGCAAAGATCCAACTCTAAAGAGCTAAAACAGAACCTATCCATATGGGGAAAACAAGGCAGAATTTCCAGCTAACATTTAATCCAAAAGAAGCTAAATTCGAGCCCACCAAATGGGCCAAAACAGAGCCACAAAGAATCATGTTCCACAAAACCTTAGAACCCAAAATTTGCATCTAGCATATACTTCGAACAGGGATAGGTAACAGGAAACAGAGAAACACAAGTTGGTCCCTAAAACCAACATCCGAAAGCATCGAAACGAATTCCAGCATATATTTGAACAGGAGTAACAACAACAAAGAATTTCAACATTATATTTCTAGCATATATTCCAAATAAGCAACTATCATCTCATGGCAACAATTGAAATTTTCCAAAATTTTATCTATCATGCATTTTGAGCAGAAAAGAGAGAAAGTATCCATATTATGCTCCATTTTTTTTACTATTTCTAGAAACTATCCATGCTTAGATCTCAAAATAGGTCTAAACTTTACTTCCACATGCTTTAGAAGAGAAAAGAAACACTTTCAGGTGCAAATCCGAATGATGCATATTAGAGGGAAGAAAATAAATAATTCTTAATGCATTTAAGAAAAATGCTTCCTGTAGAAATTTTTCTCCTAAAACCTTTGAGGAAGCAACGACCCACAAACACCCCAGCACACAAGAACCTAGCCGATAAGGAAATTCGGCAGAGCCTCTTCTCCTAAAAGCCTCAAACAACAACTAGTGAAAACCTCAGCCTTTCTTTCTCTCAAAAAATTTTTAACAACCCAAAACAGTACTTTAGGAAGCTTTTTAATAGGCAGAAATGAGAGGGGACAACCACATTTACCACCATTTTGTGGTCAAATCAAGTGACAAAGAAAGAATCACCACAATAAAGGAGACGGTAAAGCCTCGAGAAGGAGAAGGGTCGGCCAGCCCGACCCTTGCAATTGGAGAGCCGAAAGGTCGAGCGACCATGCAAAGAAGGAGAAGAGTCGAAAGGGAGAGGATCGCCGCGTGGATGAGCCGCAGGATCTAGGGCACGAAAGGGAGAGGGCGAGCCGAACACCTGACCGAGCCACAAGAATCGAATGAAGAGTTGTGTGCGGGAAAAGGGGAAATATGGTTTAGGGTTATAATTAATATTATATAAGATTTTCGTAGGGCTTGAGATCCTATTGGAAACTTCTCCTTGAGTCTCCACATGATAGCCCTTAACCACTTGACCATACGACGATGGTTTTGAGATCATCAGTGCGAGACATCACAAGAGAAATAGGAAGTGACTGGAATATCTAAAGGGGTTGGTTCAGCTCTGGTTTTCTAAGATAGTCAATAAGAACCCCCATAGCTAGATCCTAGGATCCTAAGAAAAAGAGTAATGACCTCAAAATGAGGTCAACAACATGCTAATTTAGATCAATTGATTCAATTTCTAGGAATTATTTCTAGAATAGAATATTAATTTATTTGTCCAAAAGAAGGTTTGAAATTTACATCTGGTAGATGGTGTAATTATATTGTATTGAGATGATACTACCTTATTTACTTGCCAAATTTGCTCATTTATGTCTTCTTCGAGTATGGAAAATGACAATATTCTTTTCGCTTTTTGAATGGGTCACTCAAAGCTTGCTTGAGGAAATACATGCATCAATTAGGCTAAGGGTCTGTTTGGGGCAGCTGTAGCTTATTGAATAATCTGTTGATAAGCTAGGTGTGGTGATTATTATAAATTTTTTATTTTTTTTGAAAAGTCAGACCGCTTCCAGAAAGCTGCCACCGCACCTGTGTGAAAATGTTGTTTTCAACGTTTTGAAAATGCATGAGCTGTCAAAACGCAGTTTACCCAAACATACCATTTTCAAAACGTCACTGCACCAAATAAGCTGCCCCAAACGAACCCTAAATGTGCTATCCTTGATCTTTTTATTCCAAGTTATTTTTTCATTGATGTAAGCCACCCTAGCCTAGTGGTTGAGTGCTTTATTTTTCAACCAAGTGGTCCTGAGTTCATGGGTTTGCATATGCGATGTGTGTGCATTTGAGTATTTTAAAAAAATAAAAAGTTGTTTTTAATTGTCTAGAAATGGAAAGCATGCATTTTGCTTTTGTGAATGAATTTGTTGGATGTCATGATGAGTATATACTTTAGGCTAAACATTAGCTTTCTGAATCATGACATCCATTTGTTACGTGCTTTTGTTTTGTTTTGTAAGTTAACTTAGGATGATTATTTTTTGGATGACAACTAAATCTTAATCGATACTTTTAATATGGTTAACAATACCATGCATTTTATTTGGGAATATTGACATACATACAACTCATTTCCAATGTATTTACATATCTAACACCTAAACTTAAATTTTTACATGTAAGTTGTTGTGAAAAAACGAAGACAATAAAGTGAAAAATAGAACGAGAAAAATTGCACTCAGAATAAACACCAGAGCGACACACAGATTTACGTGGTTCGACAAATTTGCCTACGTCCACGGAGTTGCAGAAGATTTTATTTCTTCGAGGAATTACACCGTCGAGCGCTTCAACTTTTACAAGAAAATTTATATTTTCTTCTCTCCCTTCCTCTCTCTCTTTCTCTTCCTCTATTTCTCTCTTAGAGGACTTGACTTGGCCTTGTTTGGCTTAGTTTGGCTTAGTTTGACTTGACTTGTTTATGACAATCCATAAGAGGCTATTTATAGAAACCAAGAGAACGGTAGGTAGGGGCAGTTGAGCGGTAGGTAGGAGGCAGCTGAGCGGTAGGTGGGATGTGGTAAGTGAGCGGTAGATGAGAAAGTATGTGAGTGGTAGGTGAGATTCTTAATTAGGAAGCTAATTAAATTGCGGTGGACCGGACCTCCACATTACCCAAAAATTCTTCCACTTGGAGGCTAAGACACAGTCTGCATCACCTACTGGCTGCATCATTTACTAACGATACCAACATTTTCCTCAAACACGATATCCTCTACCTCTGCAACTCAAATCTCTCGTCTCATGCCAGAAAACCAGCTGAAGTCGAGCACAACTTCAGCTTCTCACACGTAACACTCTCAGTTGACATATCACCGTCAACGTAGCCTTGTACCACTAAGTTCTTTCCTGAGTTACTTCTGTATCTGTTTACAACTCCCACTACATGAGCAATATCCTGCTCGTGCTGAAAGCCCTTTTCAACAAGCTCAACCTTGTACCTCTTACTATCACCAAACGCAATATTCACCCGACACACCCCCTTGTTCTGCAATGTCTTCTTTCTTGGTAAAAGTTCTGTCAGCTTCCAAGTCTGATTTCCTGCAGGGAATCCGTCTCCTCCTTCTTGGTCAGCTCTTACTTGCTCGAATTCTCATATTGCAAGATTTCTTCATAGCTCTGTTGTTCTCCACCATTGATCTGTACAAGGTCTGGTTTTCCTGCCTCTGACGCTCTGTCACTTTTCAGGAAATTGACCTTTTTCTGCTTCCCCAAAATGCACATCTGACTAATGTGTCCTCGTCTGAGTAAATTTGTAGTCATATATAGTGTGTCAGTTTTTTGCCTCGAGTCAGTACTAATGCTCCTTTGGTAACCTTCTAGATGCTATTTGAGAACACTACCGAATAACCACCCTCATTGAGCTGTCCAATAGAGATGAGGTTTTTTTTCAACTCAGGAACATGTTTCACTTTTTGCAAAGTCCATTTACTCTTACTAGGGCGTGCAATATCAACGTCTGTCATTCCTACCACATCTAGATCTTTTTCATCAGTTAGATATACATTTTCAAAGTTACCTACAACATAATTTCGCATTAACTCCCGGCGGGAAGATGTATGGAAGGAAGCCCCTAAATCCAATATCCAGTCATCAATAAAACTGTGAACTGCCAGCAATAGCGCATCTTATATTTCTTCAGTTACAATATTAGCTTCATCATTCTCCTTATTCTTAGAATTCTTGCAGTTCCTTTTTATGTGACCAGTCTTGCCACAATTCCAGCAGGTTGCTTGCTGACCAGCCTTTGATTTTGATCTTACTCTGTTTGAGTTTCTGTCATGTGATCTCCCTCTGAAATCAACATTTAACGCCGAACTTGAACACGAGGCCTCGCCAGAATTCTTCATGCGCACATCCTCAACCAAAATCAAATCACGAATATCATCATATTTCAGCTTAGATTTACCTGCAGAACTGCTAACCGCCATCCTCATAACTTCCCAGCTATGTGACAATGAAGCCGACAATATCAGCGCACATATCTCATCATCAAAATTAATTTCAACAAATGACAATTGATTTGTGATAGTATTGAAATCATTCAGATGTAGAGCAACAAACACACATTCCACCATCTTCAAGTTGAATAACTTTTTCATCAAGTGCACCTTGTTATTCGCCGATGGTTTTTCATACATATCTGATAAAGCCGCCATGAGATCTGCAGTAGTCCTCTCCTTGATGACGTTGTGAGCAACCGATCTCGACGGGGTTAATCGAATAACCCCCAGAACATGTCGATCTAACAAATTTCATTCCGCCTCGTTCATCTTTTATGGTCGTTTTTCCAGTAACGAAAGATGAAGTTTCTTCTCATAGAGGTGGTGTTCTATCCGCATCCTTCAGCAAACAAAATCTGTGTCATTGAACTTCTCGATCCCCGACGTCATCACTTTGTCTCCGCCCATCATTTTTCCTTAGATTCGAATAAAAGCTCCGATATCAGTTGTTGTGAAAAAACGACAACAATAAAGTGAAAAATTGAACGAGAAAAATTGCACTCAGAAAAAACACCCGAGCGACACACAGATTTATGTGGTTCGACAAATTTGCCTACGTCCACGGAGCTGCAGAGGATTTTATTTCTTCGAGGAATTACATCTTCGAGCGCATCGACGTTGACAAGAAAATCTCTATTTTTTTATCTCTCTCTCTCTCTCTCTCTCTCTCTCTCTCTCTCTCTCTCTCTCTCTCTTACTCTCTTTCTCTCTTAGAGGACTTGACTTGACCTTGCTTGGCTTGTTTTGACTTGTTTATGACATAAGCCACCTTCCCTATACATGAAAGGCGTATTTCACTTTTTAAAAGTTAAAATGGTGGTATTTTTTATGTGATATGAAAAACTTGGGTGGTAAAAATGTAAAAAATAAAGTTTTAGGCATTGCATATGTATATACATAGGAGTTAGGCGGTACATATGTAGTAAATGCTCTTTTATTTAATATTAAGTTTATTTTTCAATTTGTTGCAGCTCCTTCTGCTTTCATAGAAACTCTTCGGGAAAGAATGTTTAAGCCTTCTTTGTCAACTATCGTCACGGAGAACTCCAAGTACAATCATTTATCTTAAAGCTGTTTAGACCTTTGTCAATTTAGTTCCAAAGTAATAATTTATTACCCATGTTGAAAATGCCTTTCCGTTACTGATTCTTTCAATGATCTGTACTGGCAGATTTGTAATTGTATCTCCTTCTGACCCTGTTTATGTTGCCACCAAAAAGATGCGTGAATTTCGAGTGAATGCGGTGATTGCTGTTACGGGAGGCAAGCCTCAGGGAATTCTTACGTATGCTCTTTCAGATTTAATTTTTAATAGGAAGATTTACATACNCGAATGCATAGGTTCAGTTGTGGTCAGTATGTTAATCTTGCTAGTTTAATGTACAGTAACATCTCCACATGATGTGCAAATAAAATTTAGGCTGTAAATGGATCAATGCACTTGATGAACAACTCAAACTTGACTTGATTAATACTCAATCTTGTTTTTTCAAATTAGTAAATAAATAAAAATTTTAATTTTTTTTAAACGTCAAAGGTTAAATGAATCAAATTTGAATATAGTCCACCTCGTTTATTAATGTTCACAAATAAGCTCATTTGTTGTTCAANCATGATGTGCAAATAAAATTTAGGCTGTAAATGGATCAATGCACTTGATGAACAACTCAAACTTGACTTGATGAATACTCAATCTTGTTTTTTCAAATTAGTAAATAAATAAAAAATTTTAATTTTTTTTAAACGTCAAAGGTTAAATGAATCAAATTTGAATATAGTCCAACTCGTTTATTAATGTTCACAAATAAGCTCATTTGTTGTTTAGCAAGTAACTTGTTAAATATAATATATTTATACGAGATATTCTTTAAATAACAATTGACTGTTTAGAACTAATTCAATTATATATTTAATAGTAAAATATTATAATTTAATATCAATCTGCATATAAGTTTAATGAACTAGTTTATTGGTACTCATTTATATTATTTGATTGCTAGAAAACTTATTTATAACTTTTATATTATTTTATTTACTTGGTATAAATTAGTAAATGCTAATTTGAATTAAATTAAATTACTTATTTATTTAGATATGTAAAATAATTTATGAAGAAATTTATATAAAAAATTAAGAACTCATTCAAATTTAAGCAAGTCAAGTATGAACATATATGTGAAAGCTCTTCTCAAGGTCGAACTGAACGCGAACAATTTGTGATTCGACCAAACCAAGTCCAATCGGTGATAGACTCAACTCGACTCAATTACAGCCCTATGTGCAATAAATGTCTCCAATAAATGCCTGTCTTTTTTTTCCAGGTACTGAGAGTCTAGCTGAGCTTGTTGCTGCCGTATTACAAAGATTAGGGCTTAGCAATAAAGATAAAGAATGTATTCAACTTCTGGTGTGATTTTCTTCTGATTTACTCGGTCCATTCTTCTGTCCTTAATCAATGATAGTTTTATTTAAAAAATGCTGTTTTAATTCGNTAGGGCTTAGCAATAAAGATAAAGAATGTATTCAACTTCTGGTGTGATTTTCTTCTGATTTACTCGGTCCATCCTTCTGTCCTTAATCAATGATAGTTTTATTTAAAAAATGCTGTTTTAATTCGTGCAGTACAAAGATGATGAACATGACAAAATTTTGCTAACAGCAGATGTGGATCTTGTTGGAGCTGTTAGTCAAGCCAGATTAGCTGGTTGGAAGGTTAGTTTTTCTTCCACAATCATTTCTAGGGGTAATCTTATATGTGTCATGCATTCGGCATTTATGATGACATGAAAGAAGGGACAAAATTCAAGATGTTTCTTGTTTGACTTCAATATTTTTTGCTGATTATTCTTTCTCGAGCAAGAAAAGTGTCAAAATTGTCTTTTGACTGTTTGAAGGGAGCCATATTTAGCCCCGGAGTTTATAAAGNTTTCTTGTTTGACTTCAATATTTTTTGCTGATTATTCTTTCTCGAGCAAGAAAAGTGTCAAAATTGTCTTTTAACTGTTTGAAGGGAGCCATATTTAGCCCCGGAGTTTATAAAAATGTCAATTTAGTCACCAGACTTTTTTAATTGGTGCTAAAAAGATTCTTTTTGGATTATTTCAGCCCATATTATAACAATGTGGGGACTAATATGGCACTTTTATATATCATGGGACTAAATGGTTCCGATGTATATAGTCATGAGACTATTTTGATGCTTCACTCTTTCTTGAGCGAATATTTCCCATGTATGTAATTGTTTAGCTTGTGCATTAGCGTGCACTGATGTTAAAAAAATTGAGCCTCTTTACTCTTTAGATGTATAATACCATACCTCTATTGATCCCCTGAGGTGCTCCTAGGATACAGGCCGTGGTTTCCATAATGGTCTCTGTACTCTTTAATTCAAAGTTAAAATTTGTATTGCTTAACTTCTTACAAGAAAAAAAAAAAAAAAGTGGAATTTTTTTACCCATTAATCGTACTAATAAATTATGGCCGGATAAGCCTCAATTATTTTTAATTGGTTTTAATGAGGAAATTATCAATCCAATAAATATTTTATTATTATTTTAAATCAGTTTCAATAAGAAAACTCATCTGCTAATCTAATATTTGTTTTCCTGTTAATGTCTTTTGTCCGGTAGCTGTTTCCTCCCTGCAATCATACTAATGCCTATAGCCGTTGTCCGCCAGCCATTTTCTCTGTATGGGAATAGATTTATTATTGGGACATTTACATACATACCACTCTATTTTTATGTATTTACAGATGTAACACCTAAAATTAACTTTTTTACATTTACACCACCCAAAACTCTCATACCACATCAAAATACCATCATTTTAACTTTTAAAAAGCGAAATACACCTTTTCATGCATGTGTAAGGTGGTCCGTGTGTAAATCTTCCTTCATTCTTTGTATGTTGCTTTTCTTTATTGTGGAATTATTTGTTAGATTTCTTACCGTATTCTTTTCCATTAACGTGTCTAGTGACCAATTTATTTTCTTCTTATATTAAGATTTCTATATCTTGTAAAACGTTCTACTATTTTATCGTTTTTGAATGTGAAAAATATACAGTATTCATCTCTCATATGTTTCAACTGAAAAGTTTACATATGCACTACACAATTTTTGTGTATTTACATATCTAATACCTGAAAGTTTCATATTTACACTTATGACACTTAAGTGTCATAAACTGATGCATGTCTAATTAATTAGTAATGATGATATTTTCGACGCGGTGTTAAACTTTTGAGTGTCATGCATGTAAACTTCAAAGTTTTTTAGATATATAAACATATATATATAAGAATTGTACGGTACATATGTAAATGCCCCTTTATTCTGGTATATAAATCTACCTTTATTTTTTCATACAATAATTCTACTAACTATTCACACAAACAGCCGCAGATTACTGA
>JXCR01087217.1:99962-122505 GCA_002079205.1 Phalaenopsis hybrid cultivar | reverse complement strand
AGCGCGTGAGATGTCGGCGAGGGACTTTAACCGACGAAGAAGACGGGTTGGCGAGGCGGTCGACGGCTGTGGTCACAGACTGGTTGCGTCGTCGCTAGGGCACGCAAGGAAGAAAGCAAAGATAGAGGGGGAGGCAGCTCGGTGTGTGAGGCGAGGCGAGGGATGCGACGCAGTTTCGCGAAGATGGAAACTAGGGCATAAGAGCGAGGGATGCTTGAGTTTATATAAAGGGTTTTTTTAAAAAATTATTTATTTGCTTTTAATATTTATTATTTAAAAGTCTCTATTTAAGTGTTGATGGCTTGAGCGCAAAATCATAAGTCAAGTAAATGTTTTAGACAAGCTCGTATGGTCTGTTTCATCATTCAATGTTATTTGGATAAATTCACCCATAGTGCAGCATTGTGAATAAAATCTATTGGCCTGATCGAAGCCGCCTGACAGAAAAAATCTCAACCGGCATTTGCCTGAGTGACGATCAAAATCTAGTGGAGCGATTCCGGCAACCTGCCCCTCAACTCTCGCTTAAAAATATGTTCACAAGCAAGCAAACATCTCTAATGTTGACATTTCTTTTTACTCTAACTTGCTTAATAGTTCTAATGAAAATCATGTGGATTATACTAATTTTTTTTTTCTATTTCACATCAAGTGCCTAATTATAATTGTGACTCGCTTACTCAAATTTTTACTCATGATGATATTAAGCAGGATTTTTTTCTCTGTTGGTTATGATAAGGTGCTTCAGCTAGACTTGTTTACCTTTAAGTTTTTCAAAGATATTTGAAATATCATTAGCCTTGACTGCATTGCTACTATAAAATGTTTTTTTGTTACCACGAGGCTTCCTCAAAGCCTTAAACATTCTCTAATTACTCTAACAAGAACCCGACACAAAATTTCTCAAATTTCATACACATATAACTTTGTAACGTCATTTACAAAGTTATTGCAAAACTTTTAGACAGTAGACTTAAACCTTTGATGCCCACTCTTATTCATCGTTCTTAACCTGCTTTCATCAAAGGGTGTGATATTGTGGATAATTTTGTACTAGCTAATGAAACTTTACTTCGGTTTAATTTCAAAAGTTCAAGGAAACTTTTTTGCTCCAAGATAAATTTTAAGAAATTATTTGACAATGTCAGTCATTCTTTTCTTTAAAGCAAAATGGAGATACTTGATTTTACTCATTTATTCTTGCGATGGGTGAAATATTGTATTGTTAATGTTTGCATCTTTGTCCTTATTAATAATGAAATTAAGGGCTACTTCCCTTCTTTTAATGGGTTGCGGCAAGTGTGCCCTCTATTTCCTTATTTTTTTGTCATTATTATGGATGCTTTCTATTGCCTTTAGGATAACTTAGTTGCCTCCTCATGTTCTACAAACAAAAATATTTCCCATGTCATATCTGCTAATGAGATTCTTATTTTTGTCAAGGCTAACATCACCACCATCAACCAACTCTTATATGCTTTAAAACTCCTTCATATGGCATCCAATCTAAGTGCTCGCACTGCTAAATTTGCTATATGTTTTGCTAATTTAGTGGATACTCCTCCAAGAAATTCTCTATGATGATTTTGGATTTAACAGTACTTCTTTTTCTAAGGACTATTTAGGTGTGGTTATAAACCCCACTAGAGTGAGTGCTATGGATAGTAATAAGTTGCTTGATAAAATGTAAACATGCTCGTCTTACTGACAACAAATGGTCTTTTATGCTGCTGGAAAATTCTAACTGATTAAAACAAACATATTGAATTATCTATATTTTTAGTTTAGATCCATTACCCTCCTTAAAGGTCTGAGAAAGAAAATCATATCTTTGTTCAGTAATTTCTTACTTCATAATGGTTTTGAGTGGAAGCTTCATACCATTTCTTTGAGGAAGGTTACTTTTCCTAAACCTTATGATGGGCTCAGATTACCTGGCATTGATACTATTAATCTCATGTGCAATTCCAAAATTATTTAGAGATTATATAATTTTAATTCTTTTCTCTCCAAGGTGTACATTAACCATAATGGGTCTCTCTGGTCCAAAGCTAGATCAAAATTTTCCTCATTTTGGAGAGATCTTATTAAAATAACTATTAGAATTAGAGGCTACATTTCTTTTACATTAACCTAAACAACAAAATCTTATTTTACTTAGGTTTCAGGATCTTCTCTTTATGTAATTTATGGTTGGCTGGCAAGTTTTAAACTAGTTCAAGTTTCCTCTGAATAGCAAAATCATTGATGTTATTTGTAATGAGAGTTTTAAACTAGTTCAAGTTTCTCATTTATATCCAATTCTAACGCACCTCCTCATTGCATAAATATGATTAATCAATATTTTTATTGTGGATAATCATTTATCTTGCTTTTAGAAAGGGCTAGATTATTAATCCCATAAGCTAGCTTATCTTTTGAATATGAAGCCATTCAAAAAGTTAATTGGTTCAATTTGTTTTGGTTCAAAGGGCGCTCATTAAAATTTGCTTTACATAAGCTATACAATGTGGCTTAAAAACTAAGGATGATCTTAAAAGTAATGACAGTGTTATTAACCCTTAGTGTACTTTTTGCCATTTGGGTAAGGAAACTCATAATCACCTTTACTTTGAGTGCACCTTCTCTCATACCTGACTTAAAAGTTACATTTCAAATGGTGGATTCTTTTTCGCTAAAATCAATTTATTACAAGTCCTCGAACAACTTGATGCATTTAACACTGCAATTATGAAAAGAATTTACATTATGGTTGCTCATATTGTTGTTTAGCATATTTGAGTCCAAGGCTAGTGAAAATATTTTAACTTCACCAATTTAAGAATTTTTTTGGATATGTTAGGTTCAGTATGAAGGGAATTAAAGAAGAAGCTAAGTTATTAAATATCAGTAATGATGGACCTAAAATGACAATCATACATTTTTATTTCACTAAGATAAGTAAGTTGAATGCTTAAGAAACCTACAAGAGAGCTCATCCGTCATTTTTTTAGATTTGGCATGTTGCTTTTTCTTAAATAATTTAATTTAATATACATATATAATTTTGATTTTGAAAATACTGTTTTGATTTTTAAAATGAGACTAAATAGATTTCATATGTTTAATGGTTCAAAGAGTCGAGCATGATATTAAAAGTAATTTTTCATCTCGAAAGATGAAAATATCATTTGGTAATATTTATTTGGTCTGTGAAATTGATACACCTAAAATATATTATATTTTTAGATAAATTAAATACCTATTTTTTTGAGATATTGCGCTTTAATGGAAAGTATTTGTGTATTTTTCTTTCAGGTATAAGAAAAAAGGTGAAAAATGCTAAAAGTAGAGAAAAAGATTCAAATTTGGAGCAAAAATATAAAAATTGTGCAAAAGTATTGTAGCGCATAAGCGCCGGTGAAATAGAGAAGACCGTGCTTAAGCACCAGTGATAGTTTCTTGACGGGTTAATTCATTTTGACAAATTTTGAAGGGACATTTAAGACATCCAACATTAAAGATCAATACTCTCCACAACTTCTATCCAAAACTTAATTACTTATCATTTTAAGAAGAAAGATAAACTACTCAGAATCCATGGAGAAAACAAAACCACACCTTAGTTTATAGAAGAAATTATTGTCAAACCAACAATAAGTCTCGATTAAAACAGAAAGTAGTCTAAAACAAAAAGATAAAAACTTATCTTAACCTCCACCAACTCTTGAAGTTTCTTTGAATCTTCTTTCTCTTTTACAATCACTCAAAACAAAATAACAAAAATGATAAAGTAAATAAAAAGTGGTTCCTGAAAATGTCTCCGAACTAACTCCTCAAAGAAGAACTTTCAAAACTTTCCAACATTTTCAGAATTCTTTTCTAAGTCCTCTCTTCTTTCTTTTATAGTTTTCCAAGATGTGTATTGGGTTCTCTTTTAAATGTGTCTTGATTCGATGTATTTGCTTAAGAGATGCATCCTTTTGATGATAATTTTCGTCCATGGTGATTATAACCACCTAATAAGCCAATTGGTGCCTCAAAAAGCTCTTCAAAATTCGTGAAAATTGCTTTTACTCTTCTAGTAACTGCCACTGGCGCTTAAGCGCGGGGTCTCGAGGCTTAGGCACTGCCTTCTCTGTTTAACCGGCGCTTAGCCGCCAAAACTCTTTTGCACAAATTTTCACCTTTTTGCTCCAAATTTGATCATCTCTCACTCATTTAAGCATTTGTTTCCATTTTTACTTGTATCTGCAAGAAAAACACAAAAATATCTTTCATTAAAGCTCAATATCTACGTGTCTAAAAATACTATATATTTTAGGTGTATCAAAATCCCCCAAACTTAAAATATTACTTGTCTTCAAGTGACACTTCAATCTTTAAAAATCTGTCTAAAAATACTATATATTTTAGGTGTATCAAAATCCCCCAAACTTAAAATGTTACTTGTCCTTAAGTGACACTTTAATCTTTAAAAGCCAAATATGTATGAATGTAAATGAGTTTATTTACGAGTTACCAAAATTTAGATTTAGAAATATTGTAGTCCAATTTTGAAAAAATAATTAGTAAATGAGACCAACTTAAAGTTTGAAAATTTTGAATGTTAAGAACTATGAAAACATGAGTTCCTATCTAATTCAGAAATATTGCAAGTTCTCTAAATTTAGATTTTAGTTCTTTTATTTTCTCTACTTAAAATTTTTTTATTAAAAATAATTTTACTTACTATATTATATTTATAAGCTTATGATTTTATGAAGTCTTATACTTTAAAAAGATCAAATGTAGAACCAATTTTTGATTAGGCACTAATCCTCAAGTTTCTCCTCTCTTACATTTCTTTTCTTTTCTTTTTCTTTTTCTTTTTCTTTTTCTTCTACTTTTTTTTTCTTTTCTTTTTCTTTTCTTTATCTTTTTTTTTTCTTTTTCAGGCTAGGATTACTATATCTGAATAGGTATTTAATGATTTTGAATTTCACTTCTCCTTTCCTAAAGTAAAGTTTTGATATAAAACTGTTACTTATAAATATAATAATAATTTTAAAAATCATTTTAATAAAAAAATTTAAGTATTAAAAATAAAAGTCTAAATTATCTAATAATAAAAGAAATTTAAGTATCAAAAATAAAAGTCTAAATTATCTAAATTTTTCAAAAATACAATTTTTCTTACTAAAGACAGTCACATATAATTAAAATCATTTTTTCTATACTAAAAATTTTTAACTTAAAGTTTTTCTTCATTACTTAAAATTTTAACTAAATTTTATTTCTCATTTCTAAAATCAAATTTTACTTCCCTAATATGACTTCATATACACAATCAATTTTTCTTTTAAAATTTAAATTCATTCGTAGTTCATTTGATAACAAATAAAATTCAAGTTTTGAAAATGTTTTTCATCTCTCCCCCAAACTTAATTTTTTTTAACATATTAAACAGTTTAACATCAGATAATTATATAGGCAGGAATGAAAATTGAAATAACACGCCAACATAAATTTTTACATCCTAATTATATAAGTGTAAAACTAAAGACAATAGCAAAATTAATTTTGATCAAATTTTCTAACATTTTCTTTTAGTTTAACATGTAGAGATTCAATAGACTTATAAATAGTGGGTATAAAAACAAACAACACACTAACATGATAAATAAAAATACAGGGTAGCAGTTTCTGAATTTTAAAATTAAGATCTAAGCTAGCAAGATTTTTATTTTTATTTTAAAAAAAAAGACATGGAATTAAGTTAAGTTCTAAACTAACCAATCCACAGTACTAAAAACAAAAAACAGTAACTACCCTATAATTTTAAAAACGAAATACTATCTAACACAACAATCACAACAACAATAGAACATAAAAATTCAAAACACAACGTAAAACATAGTCCACAACATCACATAACTGCATCTGTAGCAGTACTACATCACAGAGTCCATAACAAAACACAAACATAACAATACATCAAACCAAATCAAGTCCAACACATCATCTCTCATCTCTACTCCTCTCCACTCTCAGAATCACCACTATACCATTTTTCTTTAGGCTCATAATCAGGATAATGAGGATATTAAGTAAATACTACTTCTGGGTCGCCTCTAATCAGGACCTCCAGAGCTGGGTATAATTTCTCCTCAAAGTCACTCTTTCTCCTATTATACCTATTTGTATGCTCAACAAAATGTTGTAGATTTTGAACTTTATCAGCGGTAAAGTGGATATGAGTCATCATCTTCTGTAATATATGCTCTTGAGTCTCAGTTGACTCACCTCAAGATGTAGAAGCATGTGAAGCAGATGGTCTTGATGAAGATGCAGCAGAGGTAGATGGAGCAGACGTCTCTAATACATAGCTCCTGGAAAATCCTCCTCTCCAGCCAAAAATCGAATGCTCTGAATAAGTCTTCACATTCAATTTAGTAATGGGCTTCAGAGGCAACATAACTTCCTCCCAACTATCATACTTTACTTCAGTCTGCTCGCATAAAGAAAATATCAAGGAAGTGAATCCCATACCTGCAGTAGTAGCAGCAGCAACTGAACTGATGATAGTCTGATAGATCAAAGCCCCTATGTTGATGGGCTTTCCCTCCTGAATACAATAATTCAACGTCACTCTCTCTCTGGTGACTTCACTGCGATGATTTGTAGACGAGCATATATAAAGTAGTGTCAAGCCTTTGATGGTGCACACAACTTTGACGTTAGAAAATTTACTCTCCTCTCATCTGTAATCTTCCAATGTCCTCTTCCAACAGTCAAATAAGATATGATCTCATCCAATTTTTCTTCCATAGGACTATAATTCGCATAAAAACACAAAGTTTTCGGTGGTAAATGGTACAACAAGTTGATTACCTCTGGAGTAAAAGGTACCAACTTCCCTCGAACCATAACTCGATCGTCCTCATCCTCTGGGAGATTTGCATAAAACTCCCTTACAACAGAAATTACAACGACAACAGAGAAACAACAGAATCGTTCCCACTGTCGGCAGACTATCAGGTCTTTCACTTCTCCACCTGAACACTTAAAACATCGCTTTTGAATCAATTTTCGTGATTGTAGAGCGTCACTATATCGATCATGAGCTTTTAAACTAACAAATTTGCTCAAATTAAATGGGCTCTTTCCTTTGCTCAGTTTCATTTTTGGTGACATTCTACAAATTTGATAAATTCTAAAAATAACTTTAAAAATCAAGTTTAAATCACTAAACTAAACTTCCCAACAAATTTTTCTTTACTTTTCACCATGAATAGTAAATTTTTGAAATATTTTAAATGTGCTTAAAATATATGGTGAAAATCTAAAATTTTTACATAGAAGTAAATCTTTTACCTCAATGAACTTGGATCTAGAAAATCTCACTTGATTCCACCAAGAAATCTCCAAATTTCACTTGCCCTAGCCCTCAAAATCGCGAACTCGAGTTGGGGAAGACGAAAGGAGGCGTTAAAAATGGCATTTTTGGGCCCAAAATTCACTTTTAACTGTTCGCTAACCGGTTTTCGTGAACTGACGCTTAAGCGCGGGTATGTGGCGCTTATGCGCCTGCCTCTCGGGTTGGCGCGCGCTTAAGCGCTAGATGTGGCGCTTAGGCGCCAGTGCCCAATTTTCAAAATTTTTAATTGTAAGTAAAATACACTATTAGCCTAAGTAAACCACTCCTAAATGGTCTCATAGCACTTAAATTACTATTTTTACTTCCTCCTCTCTCAAAATTCTCCATAATAATTAATTCAATTTGAGGCTAAAAAAACACAAATTTTCACAAAAACAAACTTATATTAATTCACAAACTAGATTTAAATTATCTTTGGAGATTTTTTAAAATTTTCCAAAATGTTTAGATGTTTAAATGGTCAACCCTAAAACTTAATTCAATTTTCACTTATAATTAAATATTTATTATATAAGCAAGCTTAAATAAAAAAGGTTGTTGGATATAGTAGATGGAATAATTAATCCCTATGAAGTTTCAACTAAACATTTCACAAATAGTACTAATTTTATCATAAAAATTGCCCCTCAAGCTTAAATAAAAGGTATAAGTGGTTGTCCAATTAAAATAAACAAAAAAATCATTACTCTCTAAAGGAGAAAATATTGCATCAGGACTCCGTACTTAGAGTTACATGTGGAGTCCAATAAAATCACGCCACGTGGCGGTGATAGAAAAAAAAATAAAATTCGTTTGATAACGCAAGAGAATATTTTTCTCGTGTTATACAGGTGTTATTATGTGTTATATATGTGTTATTTAAATGTTACTGATGTGTTTTGTGTTATTATAACATCAAGAATATTCTCATAAAAAAATAACACATCAATAACACATAATAACACCTGAATAATACATAATAACACGAGGGAAATATTCTCTTGTGTTACAGGATCAATTTTTTTTATTTTTGTACCTCCAGGTGACGTGATTTCGTTGGACTTCGCACGTAATGCTACGCGCGTATTTCTAGTGTAATAATTTTTCTCTTTAAAGTTAGCATGCAATATATGACCACTTAAATTTACATTATTAAATTAATATAATTAATTTATTTCAAATATAATTAATACACATGCATCCTTAAAGTTAAGATTTCTTTATAACTCATAATAACTGCTCCCAACAACTTCAGCCCAATCAATATGGGGACATTTCTTCTTTCTAGTTAAGAGTCAATGCATCATTACATTCGGTGGACCGTTTACCTCACCTATGCAATTTTTATATTTCTTACGTAGACCGCTAACTTTGTATAGACCGGAAAGATCATAGCCGTCAAATGCGAAAAAAATTTTGTGCAAACTAAGTTATTTCTAAATTATTTTCAGGTTATTTCTGGATTATTTTTAATAATACCGAAATAATCCAGAAATACCCTAAAAATAAATACCGCGGGTTATTTCTTGGTTATTTTGTTATTATTGAAAATAACCCAGAAATAACCTGAAAATAACTTAAAAATAACTTGGTCCGCACGTAGAGCTACGTCAGGAGTCCGCACAGAAAAAACGTTCGGCCAAATGAGTCATTCCAGCGGCCAATTGCATCAATGGATTATATTTAGAATCTGAAAAATCAAATAAATTTAAATTTTAATAAATTCGAACCTATCAAATCAGAATTTAATTGATTTAAATAATTTGATTATTAATAAATTAAAATTTAAATGATAATAAATACTATAAATTTTATGCCTTATTTGCATAATATAAATTAAATGCCGCATATAATATTTTTTTTTTAATTTCTTCAAATTTAAATTAAAATAGAAAAAAAATTTAATAAATTTTCAATTTTTTAAATGAAAATTAAAATTTTAAAAGTAAAAAATCAAAACTCATTTTGGAAATAACCAAATACTAAACACCCCTAAAGGCTTCTAGTAATTAGGGGCAATTACATGTAGGGCTGTCAAAATGACTCGTTATTTGCAAACAACTAGTGTTTGACTTGTTTGCTAAGTTAATGAGCTGAACACGAACCAATATTTGTTCGTTCGTTTTCGGCTCATTTTGGCTCGAAATACTACTAATGAACTATATATATATAGATTTTTTTATTAGTACTTTAAAAAAATTTAATTGACTACATAGCTACAAAGATTTATAATCAATTAAAAGTATTAATTTAGAAAATAAAATAAAAATTATTAAATTAGATTCAAATGATATTTTAAATTTTGCCTCAATCATTAATAATTATGACTATATGATTAGAGTTGTCAAAACGACTCTTTGTTCGTGAACGGCTCGTGTTCAGCTCGCTAATCAAACGAGTCGAACACGAATACATTTTTTGAATTCTAAATATAAACAAGCCGAATTACATGAAGATCAAATGAAATTTATTATTTACAAATCAATCATTATCTTCGATTTACTTTTTAAATTTTCACTCAATTATTAAATTGCATGTTACACAACAACTCATATTTTTAATATTTATTAATTTATCAATAATTTGATGGGGACAAATGTAAATATATTTATTTAATAGTATTAAAAAAAATCACCTAAATTCTTAATATGTAAATATCGGTTTTCTCTGTGATTTATATGTTATTATCTCTCGCTAATTTTGAAAAGACTCATTATTATTTGCATGTCTGTTGCAGGGTGGCAGAAGGCTGCTGCTTTCAAGGCGGTGCGCTGGTCCGCAGGCATTAATGAGCTCCGCATGAATGTTTGCAAAGTGTTGTTGTTAGAATTTATTAAAAATTGAATGTATTAATAGGAGAGAGAGAGAGAGAGAGAGATTTTTTTGGTGCTGAACATTAATTTGAAGTAATTCTTGTTTACTTTTTATATCTCAAAAATAAAATATGTACAAGATTTATTCATATTTTTATCCAATTTTAGTTGAAAAAAATATATTTTTCTAAATATATATTTGTTGAATGTAAATTTGACCAGGAGATACGTGTCGAAGGAATAGAGCGTTGAAAGATGAGAGAGAGAGAGAAAGAATGGAGAGCAATAATACTGTATTGAACACTAAAGTTCATTTGGCGGAGTTTATTTTCATCTTTGGCGTTTTGGAAAACAAGGCCGATGTGTTTGGTTGGAGCTTCGGGTGGGTGTAACGCGATGTGTGCGATTCGTATTGTATTAAACGTCAGTCGCGGGTTCGACCTTGTGGCCCAACATTTAGAGTTAAAACTTATGTACATGCCCTTACCTCCGTGCTTGCCCTCATCATGTGCCCTAAGTGTTTTTTATCCTCTCATCTGCCCCCATCTTGTTGCTTCGTCGTGTTTGCCCTCATCGCACGCCTCTCTTACGTGTCTGACGCGTCTCTCTCGACTTTGTTGTCTTTCTCCTCCTCTTCCTCTATGAGATCCGTAGTTGTAGTGCTCTGTAAGTCATTTTCGTAGATGCAGCTGCAATCTGTAATAGTGTTGCCTTTGTTCTGGTGATTTTTGATAGAATGGATTTGTTGTGTGTAGTATCATGGTTACTGTGGAAAATTGCGAAGGAATGGCTTTTTCCTGTGATTTTTTGGCTTTTTTCATTTTTCTGTGAGAATGTCGAAGGCATGGAAATTTTCTGTGGCATGGTTTCTTCTATGATTTTTTGTCTTTCTCCTTTTCTCTATTAGAATTTTGAAGACATGGAAAATTGGAAGGCATAGCTTATTTCTCTATTTTTTTTCGCTTTCTCCTTTTCCTCTTTTCTCTATGAGAATTGCAATGGCATGGAAAATTGGAAGGCATGGTGAAGTTTTTTTGTCTAGCTTGAATGTTTAGCTTTGATTGTAGTTGAGAATACTCAATGGAATGACCTATAATTGTCGAATTATGCTAGAATTTGGGTGGTTTGCTCGTGACTGGGTTGTCTGATTTATTGGAATTTTTATGCTTTCTTTTGGCTAGTCTGTTGGAATTGGCGTTTTCTTTTGTAATGGTTGTTGGACTTGTGATACTTGAATTCATGGAAGTAATAGCTCTATCTACTGTAGGGTGTTGGTGTTGGTCTTGGTGTGGCTCTCTCTACTGTGGAGTGTTTGTGCTAGTGGTTGAGTGCTGGTGATGGTGGTTGGACTTAGGTGTGTGTCTCTCTTTACTGTTTAGTGTTGATGCTAATGTTGGGAGTTGGCGATGGTGGTTGGACTTGGGTGTGTGAGTCTCTCTCTACTGTTGAGTGTTGGTGTTGTTGGTTGGTTGTTGGTGATTGTGGTTGGACTTGGGTGTATGAGTCTCTCTCTATTGTTGGGTGTTCATGCTGATGGTTGGGAATTGGCGATGCTAGTTGGGTGTTGGTGATGCTGGCTGGACTTAGGTGATCTCTCTCTATTGAAGGGTGTTGGTGCTGGTTTTTTGAGTGTTGATGATGGTTGTTGGACTTGGGTGTGTGTCTCTCTAATGTTTAGTGTTGTTGCTGGTGGTTAGTGATCTTTTGTGTTATGTTGATGTGCTTGTTTCCTGAAAAAATAGAGATTATGGTGGCCACGATGGTGCTCCACAACTACATTCGACGACACCACTCTACGTCAGATGCAAATTTTAGTATGGCTGATGACGATTAGATGCAGGTCCCTCCTGAAGAATTTGAATTTCACATCGGATAATCTATATCACAAACAGAGATGGAGTCATAAGAATTTTACACCCAGAACGGCGAAGATGCAGTAGAAATGACTGATTTGAGAGAGCAGATCAAAGATATTATTGTCAGATGCTCACTGACAATTTCTTATTTATTTTTGTAGACTATGTTTGTTTTATGTTACTTGTATTAATGATAATTGTGATTCTATAATATTCACATGTTTAAATTGTTTTCCTCCATGTTTTTTTTTTTGTGTTTGTGAGATCTATAATGAAACATTTGACATTATGGGTTATTTTGGATGATCGGTTAGTCGTTGTTGTTTGGTGTTGCATGTGAAATCCTGATAAAGACAACCAAGATCCTCTCTTCTTTTAGGTGCATCAGTTTATAAGGACCTAGTGGATGACCTTTTTTAGTGATATGCAAATGTGGCACAGGACGTGATTTTACGTGGGTTAAAGGCAATCAAGAACTCATTTTTTACTAGGTCGTATGTCTTCTTATAGTGACAAACTCGTAGGTTGGTGTAGTTAGTTCTCTGAGAGCTCACTCCTGCATTTATTTTTTTAGCTATCAATCCATGCTTGTTTATTCAATACAATTTTTGTTTATTTCCATTTTCTTATACGTTTTTTTCATTTTATTTTCTGAAATTTCAAGGAAGATGAGCTCTAGGATTTCAGGAACCTCCCGAAGTGTGTTCTGTCATTGTGGACTACAGACTTTCTTATTGATGTCATATCGAACACACAGCTATGGGAGACAATTCTACAGTTGCTTGCAGAGCATCACGGAGAGGTGTGTCTTCTTCTGGTGGGCGGACAATCCGACAGATTCCACTGTCAATAGTGATCGGGGTTGGATGGTATCCCTGAAGGACAGTATAGCTCGTGACATACATCTTCTCTATTTTAAAATTAATATTATTATAATTTTAATTATCATTTTTAATAATTTTTGTATTAATCTTGATACTCACTGTTAAGTGAGGGTTGTTTCGTCTTTCTTTTACTATCATGCATGAGTTTTCTGCTTCTTTAGTATCAAATATATTGCCAAGAGAGTTCTGCTGCAAATAATATTACTTAATAGAGACAGAATGATTATTTATTCACACACAACTACAAATCAAATGTTTTTAAACAGTTGTCACAAACGACCAGCCAGCTTATTTGGATAAGCTGCTCTGGATAAGTTGATGATGAGCAGATTATTCAATAAATTACGACTGCCCCAAACTGACCCTAAATTTGGGTAAGTTGATACACTATCACAATACCTGGAAGTAAGTTGTATCGTATGAACATCTAACTCCTGAATAAGCCTTCACAACCATAGGAAACTAATAGGAGCTGTAGCCAACAATATCCTTAGTTAACAATCCTGTTTTCATGCAAGAGTATAACATGTTGAAATTGATCATCATTTTATAAGAGCCCACGTCAATTCAAAATAAATTCAAGTTCATTATATCAACACGCAAGATCAACTAATGAATATACTCGCCAAATCATTGTTAAGGACTGAATTCACTCAGCTTAGGACCAAACTAATAGTATGTCCTAGACCTATTATAGATTAATAGCAGTAACATAATAATCGACGAAGATGAGCCGAACACTCAAGAAAACAAAATCAAATACATAGGTACATAAAGTGTAACTAATATGCACTCTCTTCTTCAGAAATTGATATAATTAGTAGTGTGGACAAAATGGTCAAAGCTCCCATGAAAAAGGGTCCATTTATTGAGAACACGTCCTATGGAAAGGGAAGCTAGATGTGGGCATCATGTTTAGCAACAAATATGAAGCCTCCCTTCTTTCATGAACATTTCCAATACTTTGCTTTTTTAGAGAACCTTTCCGAATGAAGGTAACGGTCGAGTCAATCAATTCTCACACTATATAGGTGCTATTTAATTTATACCTCAAGGACTCTGTTATTCTTTTGTATCTCTCCATTGGCAAAACAGCAAGGCCACAGCCTTCTCGTCCCCAAACTCAAAGCACCGAAGAGCTCTTCCTCTCTTCCCTTATCCCTCTCTTCGTCTCTTATACAGTCGTCATTTGAGCTAGAAAGAAATCGAGAAAAGGAGAGGGAGCCGTGTTGGAGGCATGTTGAAGAGATGTCATTGAAGCGAAGCGGAGCGGTGTAGAGGGATGAGAAATATGGGAGTTTTGATTGTTTTGGGCAAAAACGAGAGAGGGGTTGCAGAGAGGGGACAAGAGTCTGCGACCTTGCTGTTCCGCCAATGGAGGGGGAGAGAGCTGAACGGAGTCCTTTAAATTAAATGTTTGACAATCTCTATATGTAATAAAAATAATTTGAGGACCTCCATATGTAGCACGAAAAGTTTCAAGCCAAGCTTGGGTTAGCTCAAAAAATTTTGATAAAAAATTTTAGTTTGTAGCTCGTCTTGTTGATTTTGTTCTGATCTCAATTCGAACCAAAATTCGAATCAATTTTCAAGCAATTAATGATCTTCAAGCTAAATTCATTAAATTCACAGCACTAACAACACTAGAAGTATTAAAGATCAGATTTCAGGCTGAGTTAGGGTCGGCTCGAATTCTGCTTGAAAAAAATTCAATAAAAAATTTTAGCTCGTATCTCAGCTCGTTTATTTGGATCCGATCTAGATCTGAAGTAAAATTTTGAATCAATTTCCGAGCGATTAAAAAATTACAAATTAAATATAAAAATTGAAGTATTAGATATATAACATTACAAAAATTAAGTGATTAAAATATCATTTTAAAATAACAATAATACATTTTAACTAAAACCATTATTTTAATCAATGAAATAAAGTATATGAGTTTGCTCTTAATATAATTGGGCCGAAAAGAAAAAATTGCATTAAAAGAAAGAAATTANTAACAATAATACATTTTAACTAAAACCATTATTTTAATCAATGAAATAAAGTATATGAGTTTGCTCTTAATAAAATTGGGCCGAAAAGAAAAAAATTGCATTAAAAGAAAGAAATTGCAAATTCATCCTGTCCTCCGTCGACCGCCGGTCATCAATGCTCTCCACAGACAAAAAAATGGCTTCAAATCCAGAAAGAAATTAAAGAGGAATGAGTCTTAAAGAGTAGAAGAAGAAGACGAATGGCGGGAGAGAAGATCGTCACAGTTGCAGGAAGTCAAGCATGGTGAGCACATCGATTAGTTTTACNCAGAAAGAAATTAAAGAGGAATGAGTCTTAAAGAGTAGAAGAAGAAGACGAATGGCGGGAGAGAAGATCGTCGCAGTTGCAGGAAGTCAAGCATGGTGAGCACATCGATTAGTTTTACCTTCTTCTTCCTCTTCCTTTCTCCATCGAGTTGTACAAATTCTTCCCATTCGCTTCTTTCAGGTTCTGCACCACCGGCTTGCCCAGCGATGTGATCATCGAAGTCGGTTCCATGAGCTTCCATCTCCACAAGGTCGGCCAAAATAAAAAAACCCTAAGCTCCTTTTTCTGTTCCTTTTCTTTTCAATCTCTGATTTCTAGCTCGTTTANCAGCGATGTGATCATCGAAGTCGGTTCCATGAGCTTCCATCTCCACAAGGTCGGCCAAAATAAAAAAACCCTTAGCTCCTTTCTATGTTCCTTTTCTTTTCAATCTCTGATTTCTAGCTCGTTTCTGCAGTTCCCGTTGATGCTGAAGAGCCGGAAACTCCACGAACTGTTATCGGAACCAGAGGAGGAGGGAGAAGTAGGAGAAGGAGAAATCCGTCGGATTTCTCTGCAGGACNGCTCGTTTATGCAGTTCCCGTTGATGCTGAAGAGCCGGAAACTCCACGAACTGTTATCGGAACCAGAGGAGGGAGAAGTAGGAGAAGAAGAAATCCGTCGGATTTCTCTGCACGATTTCCCTGCTGAATCCGCAGCCTTCGAGGCGGCTGCTAAGTTTTGTTACGGCGTGAGGATCGATTTCTCCTCCACCACTGCGGCTCCTCTCCGATGCGCCGCCGAGTACCTCGAGATGACCGAAGATTTCGCGGAGGACAACCTTGCTAGTCGTACGGAGCAATTCCTCACTCAATCGGTCTTCCACAGCATTTCCCAATCCGTGAAAGCACTTGAGACTTGCGAAACTCTGCTTCCTCTTGCAGAGGATCTACGCATCATNCGCGGAGGACAACCTTGCTAGTCGTACGGAGCAATTCCTCACTCAATCGGTCTTCCACAGCATTTCCCAATCAGTGAAAGCACTTAAGACTTGCGAAACTCTGCTTCCTCTCGCAGAGGATCTACGCATCAGTCAGCGATGCATAGACAAGATAGTCAGCAGCGCCTGCGCAACCGAACTAAGCTCCCTCTTCAGCTGGCCGGTTTCCGATCGCCGCAAAAATGGGATCCGATCAGCTAACTGGATGGAAGATCTCACCATTCTTAATCTCCCTTTCTACAAGCGTGTAATATCCGCGATGAAGGAGAGAAACCCTAGCGCAGAGCTCATAGAGGGCTCTCTCGTCTGCTACGCCAATAGAACCATCCCCGGGCTTTCTCGATCCAAGCGGAATGTTAAAACATCGCAGCCGCCATCCGAGCCAGCTCAGTTAGATCTACTCGAAACAATAATCATCAATCTCTCACCGGGGAAGAGCTCCGCATTCATCACCGCCCAATTTCTCTTCGGCCTACTTCGAACCGCGAACATTCTTCACTCGCCCGAATCTCTCAAAACGGCATTGGAGAAGAAGATCGCCGCACAGCTCGAGCAGGCCACGATCGACGATCTCTTGATGCCGAGCTATTCGTACCTAGTGGAGACGCTGTACGACGTGGACACAGTGGATCGGATTCTTCGATACTACATTGAAGAAGCTTCTTCTGCGACTGCAGCGGTGGATTCATCGGAGAACATGGAGAGATTCCCGGCGAGAAACGGGGAGCCGTTCCTGGCGGTGGGAAGGCTGGTGGATGGCTACCTGGCGGAGGTAGCTTCGGATGCTAACCTTCGGATTGATAAGTTCTGCGACATTTCGCTTGCTCTGCCGGACCATTCTAGGGTTTACGATGATGGCCTCTACCGCGCCATTGATGTCTACCTTAAGGTATGTTCGAGAAAGACATGAACTTTTAATAAATTTTTATATGTAGAAATATTATTAAAAATTTAACTCAAATTAGTCATGGATTAATTTAATTCAAATTTAAAAGATTAATTAAATTTAATTTTATTAAAAAATGTTTGGAAAAAAAGGTGTTTATGTTGATTGAATATATATAATTTTAAGATATTTAAACTATTCAATAGAGTCAAATATAATCAATTTTATTCAAATAAATCCATCGAAACCTAAGTTTTATGATGCTCCACTACCCATCCTTTTATGCCATTATCATTTTAGTCATGACTATGGACCTTGAAACCAATTTTATTGTCATCACGCATCATTTTTGTCATCTTATATCTCTATGTTATTCTCATCTTGATGAGCCTAAACCCATTTCATCGCAATTACTAGGGTCTCTATGTTATTCTCATCTTGATGAGCCTAAACCCATTTCATCGCAATTACTAGGGGTTGGTAATGTTTTAATCGAGTTAAGTTGAGTCGAGTCCAGTATGTCATGTCATGCCTTGGACTTTGCTTGATGAAATAGTAAGTTAGTCATGTTCAGTGCGAGTTTGGGTTTAGCTTTCTATACATCTGCATGAATCTTGAGGAGATCCGACAGGCAAAATGATAAAGGAGTACGGCTAGGAAGAGCACATAGGCTAAAAACCAAGAGTCTACTAGTGGAATGTCAAAGGACCTACTTGACTAGGTACAACAAACTCCTCTGAATTGGGGCTAGAGGGCGATCGAATGTAGGTCATATGAACCAAAAATCAAAGCCAATCAACCAAGCAAAGGCATTGACCTACCTATCGTTATAACCCGATTGAAGAAAATAGCTCAATATTGCTAGCCACCTCGTGGGCGCCCTTAAGATCCCTTGCTAGGGGCTGAGATCTGGTTATAACATAATCACACGAATCATCTCAAATGATCACCTCGTCAAGGAGTAAACTACCTGTCAGATTACAACAATACGTCCTCTGTTCGATAGTCTTATCTTGCTCTGCCAACATGAATTCCTTACCTGGGGATTAATAGTCAACAATCAGAATAGCACAGCCGATCGGCAAAGCCAAGTCGATCGAGTCAACTCTTGCCCACCCAAAGGTCATCAAAGGTCAACTGATAACCCTAACTCAACATAATTGAATGAATGTCTTGTCAAATCAGGATCAACCGATTCCAGTCAATCAAGTAATAGGGTGGTCGAGCCGAATGCATATACATGTAAAATACTCAAAATATCATATAACGCCTTCATTAAAGTAAGAACAACAAATATGTAATTTCATATATTGTGCTCCCTAATATTGTGTATTTCTCTCTATCTCTCTCTCTTTCTCTCATTTCTTATTCTATCATTGATTGTGATTCACAGATAAATCAGGATTCAACACTCACATATATGTTCATATTTGTCCTGTTTATTTTTTTAATTATCATACTTGATTTGTATTTAAGCCTGTTGGTTATATTAACTGAGGAGGAAAAAATAAAATAAGCATTTTATCTTTTCATATAAAATAAAAAATTCAATTTGTCATTGTGCTTTCATGCAAGGGTAATAATAAATGATTTTAAAAATTTAAATAAATATATTTCATATTAGGATCTAAGTGGTTTATATCAAATAAAATGTATGATACATAAGTTGCAAGTAATTTTTTTTCAATCAAATAAGATAAATATATATTAAACTATTAATTTATTTAAATAAAATATTAAGAAAGTATTAAATATATATGATATTGATATTAAATTATGATATCTTAATATTAATTATAATTAAATAAATTATCATTAATTAAATTTTATTTAAATAATATATTATATAAATACAGAGTATTTAACAAGTTACTTGTTAAACAATAATTGAATATTTTCATGAACATTAATAAATGAGCTGGACTATTCAATTTGATTAATGTGATTTAAAAAATATTTAAAATTATTTATTTATTAATTTGAATAAACATGATTAAATATTAATCAAGCGATTTCAAATTATTCATCAAGTATATTGGTTCATTTTTAACACTTAATTATATTTTAATCAAGCAACATCACCCCAATCATTTTTCCTAGCTCTTACCCATTATTCCCACATGGTACCCCATATAGAGAGAGAGAGAGAGAGAGAGAGAGAGAGAGAGAGAGAGAGAGAGAGATTTTAATTATGTTTTCATGTTCATCCTAAAAAAATAATTTCATTTTATTTGATTTTAATGCTACCAAATATTCTTTGAAAACTATTTCTTTTAATCTTTTCTAAATTGTAGATTTGTTGAATACATCCAACCAAATGATCGAAGTCAAATTCATGATTTAATTAAAAATCTAAACTACATAAATAAAAACATATTAAATTATAAATTCTTGTTTTAACTAATTTTTTTTAATTAAGTTAATGAATTAGATTTTTTAGTTTAATTAGTGAAGTAAAATATTAATAAAATTTTCATTATTTTAAATAAGTTTTAACTACTTATTTTAATTTTAAAAAGAAAGTAATATTTAATTAATTGCGCTTATAAATTACTAAATAATTATTTTTGGTCTAATTATTATAAACAAGTATTAATAAATCTAATTTTTGATTATATCTTTAATTGATCTATAAACAAGAAGTTACATGTACCTTCTAATAAGTTCTGCGTTTCTGTTTTCATATACAAGTATATTACAGAGAGGTTAGAGGCGGTATAACTCAGTTATAACCTCTCAAAATTCTCCATGTAACATGTTTGCATGTTACAGACGTACACATTTCTGTGTACATACCAAATTTTTTCCACCATTTACACATGCAACCCTTAAAACTTTAATTTACACACACACACACACACACACACACACACACACTAGGGCTCTGGACGTAATTTGTGTCTGGAGTTCAATGATTTGCGTCCGGAGTTTAATGATGGAGCGTCACATGTTAAGTGGCTCCACCGCAACACATTGTGATTGATCAGTGTTAAAATTTATGGGGTCCACTTGACACGTGACACCCCACTATTGAATTTTGGGTGTATAAGTAGTCCTGACCAAATATTTTTTAGCCCGACACACACAAACACTGCAGTTAAATTAAGATTTAAATTATTCACCAAACACTACTTGAACCAAACCCTAACCATCATGGAATAATTTGAATGAAACAGGCGCACCCATCCTTGACGGAGAAAGAGAAGGAGAAGTTAACCGGGGTGATGAACTTCCGGAAGCTAACCCTAGAGGCCTGCACCCACGCCGCCCAAAACGAGAGGCTCCCCCTTCGAGCAGTTGTTCAGGTCCTCTTCTTCGAGCAGCTCCAGCTCCGACAGGCGATCGCCGGAACCCTATTGACGGCGGAGGAGGAAGATCCACTACCGGCCGCTCAGCCGTCGCCGCCACCGGCCGAGGGAGGGAGATGGCGAGCGGCGGCGCAGGAGAACCAGACCCTGAGGCTGGGGATGGATAGCATGAGGAACAGGGTGCAGGATCTGGAGCGGGAGTGCTCTAGCATGCGCCGTGCGATCCAGAGGATTGATCGCAGCGGGGAGGCCGGAGGAGGGCGGCGGCCGCCTGCCGGGGGGTGGGGATCTCTGGGGAGGAAGCTGGGGTGCAAGTCGAGAACGCAGGTTTTCGATTCGCAAGCGGTGGGGACGAAGATGTCGGTTCAGGAGCAGAGCTCGAAAAGATGATGGGAAATTTACATCCATAGCACATAATTCTTATCTATTTACATATCTCACACGAAAATTTTGATTATTTTACATAACACTTTTGGTGTTTTAAAATTAGTCATGAAATTGTGTTTTTCATTTTTAAGGGGTTGTCTTGCAAGAAATTATTGCATCAGGAGTCTTGATACATTTTTTATATCAGAACTCTAATCAGAGTCTGCCACGTGTACAGGCAGGCCCTCAACCAGTCTGTACACGTGGCAAGTCCTAATTGGAATCGTAATGCAAAACTGCATGAAGACTCCTGATGCAATATTTTAGCCACGGATTTAAGGGGTTTTAAATGACTAAAATAGAGCTCACGCCATCTAAATGTGATATGAGTGTTTTTTTTTTGTCGCGATATTAAAAAATTTAGNACGCAGGTTTTCGATTCGCAAGCGGTGGGGACGAAGATGTCGGTTGAGGAGCAGAGCTCGAAAAGATGATGGAAAATTTACATCCATAGCACATAATTCTTGTCTATTTACATATCTCACACGAAAATTTTTATTATTTTACATGCATAACACTTTTGGTGTTTTAAAATTAGTCATGAAATTGCGTTTTTCATTTTTAAACGGCCGTCTTGCAAGAAATTATTGCATCAGGAGTCCTTATACATCTTTTATATTAAAATTCTAATCAGAGTCTGCCACGTGTACAGGCAGGCCCCCAACCGGTCTGTACACGTGACAAGTTCTAATTGGAATTGTAATGCAAAACTGCATGAAGACTCCTGATGCAATATTTTTTTCTTTACGAGCAGATTGAGCCTCGGATTTAAGGGGTTTTAAATGACTAAAATAGAGCTCACGCAATCTAAATGTGATATGAGTTTTTTTTTTTTTTTTTGTCGTGATATTAAAAAATTTAGCGATATGTTTGTAAATATGAAAGTTTTCGATGCGAGATATCTAAATAGATAAGAATTATGTGCTATGGATGTAAAGATGGAATCTTTAGTGGATTTAAGTATGGTTGTATGAAATTGAGCTTGATAATTATTGAATTTATTTTATGATATTAATTTCAAAATAAATTCAATGATATTAAAGTTGTTTTGATTTATGTGTTTTTGAGATAAAATATATGAATTGCATTGATGGTTTTTTTAATAGCCTATAAAGAATAATCAAAATGCTATTGATAAAACATGGTAGGATGGGAGATGAAGCTTTTATGAGTAAACAATCTTCTCATAGGCTCACATAGTTTTCTTGCTAGCCTCTCTAATCTCAATTAACATAATTTCATATTAATATATTAAAATTATATAAAGTTAANAAAGCATTAAATATATATGATATTGATATTAAATTATGATATCTTAATATTAATTATAATTAAATAAATTATTATTAATTAAATTTTGTTTAAATAATATATTATATAAATACATAGCATTTAACAAGTTACTTGTTAAACAATAAACGAATATCTTCATAAACATTATTAAATGAGCTAGACCATTCAATTTAATTAATGTGATTTAAAAATTATTTAAAATTATTTATTTAGTAATTTAAATAAACATAATTAAGTATTAATCAAGTAAGTTTAAATTGTTCATCAAGTGCATTCGCTCATTTTTAACACTTAAATTATATTTTAATCAAGCATCATCACCCCCAACCATTTTTTCCCAACTCTTAACCATTATTCCCACATGGTACCCCACTGAGAGAGAGAGAGAGAGAGAGAGAGAGAGAGAGAGAGAG
>JXCR01087217.1:51529-99541 GCA_002079205.1 Phalaenopsis hybrid cultivar | reverse complement strand
TTTTTTTACCAAGATAGTAAAACTTAGAATGGGCACCCAAATGTCTGACCATGCCACCCAAGTGACAATTTCATAAATTTCACAACTTCTATCTCACACGGTGATTTAAATCTAAAGAAGAATTGCTTAACCTAGTGTTTAGGTGCTCACCTTAGCATTAAACAAAATATTAACCTATTTAAATATAAAAAATGTTATATTTTGGGTTGATTTTTTGTAAGAAGATGTACTATTATTATGAGAAAAATTTTAGGTCAATATGGAATCTTGTTAAGCTCTTAGTTGGACCATAGGTTAGAATTTAGGTAGAGAAGAAGATTAGCTAAAATAAACCATAACATGAGTTTGTAAAATTTAGTTTTTCTTTATTTTCTTTATAATTTTCAGCATGAATTTATGCTTTTTTAGTTTATTTCTAGAATGAGCAAAATATATTTTATATAACTAATTATTATTTTGTGCATCTGTTCCTTTCATTTGCAAATTTTCTTAAAACAAAGAGGTGAAGGATAAACTTAACTTAAAATATCATAATGGATTAGAAGATAATGATGTCTAGTTAAATTTGTGTAAATATTAGGATCATTTTTATAAAATTAATAGAATTTGTTACAAGCATTGAGCTTACCCTTAAGATGAAGGTACATCAAATAAATAGATTAATAGCCAGATGTTTTTTTAGAGAATGATAAGGTATACTATGGAATCTAATTATCACCAATCCTTTTATATAAATTAATTCACATTTCAATTTAACAAATAAAAATATTTCTGGTGAAATCAATACTTCGAACTTTGATATCTAATTTTGACTTTTATAAACTTTTTTGTGAATTCTTTATGCAAGCCATATATTTGATTTTATTTGTTCAAATAAAACTATAAATATGTTAATATTTTGCTTACTGATACTATTCATGTGGGATAATACTCTTATTTATCCCTTTTATTATTGGTACGACCACCCCCTTATCTGCATATTTTTTATTATATGCGCAAATTATAAAATTGAAATCATATGTAAATGACATTTTGATAGCATAATTAATTAAATACATGAGTTTTAATTAATTAATACACTTGAAAATTAAAAAAGTGAGGCCTTAATATGTAAAGATCTATAGAGGTCTTAAGCTAGCTTCATATTAAAAGTTTGGAGTAGTCTTGATATAACTTCTTATGAATTGAAGTGGATAGAAACTTCGTTCTTCAAGTTGAATCTTCGTGTAAAGTGATAAAAGATAAAAAAAATAAACACTTAATCTAATTATATGTCTTTATTATTATTATCTTTCATGTACTTATATGACATTTAATATTCTTATGGTTTTCAAAAAAAATTTATCCAGTGAAAGTTACAAATATCCATTAAATTTAAAATGTAAGTTATCATACATTACAATTCATGTGGCAGAGAAAGAGTTGTACTGTTATCTTGGATAAAGAAATAGATGGATAAAAAATGAAATAAACCAATCAAACAAAAAAAAAAATCTATTTCAAGGTCATCAAATGATTGTTAAACAACGAAGTTTCTAGAAATTACATTTTTCTCATTAAAAGAAGGATATCAAAAATCTCACCAAAGAGAATTATAAGACAAACTAGTCACCAAGCTATGTTTAAAAATAGTGAACTAATAATTTCTATTATAAAATATTATGCTTTTCATCCTAAAATTTCATGAAACTTTATAAATTTTATAACATAAAGAATATGAAAGGTCAGTGGAATATCAAAAGTGATGTAAGTGCCTGAAAAATTAGTCATTAATATTCAAATTTGTACATGCAATTATGTGTTTAACAAATTCATCATTTGTTACCTGACATTATAGGTAACTTTGAAAAACTTATTTTATGTCTGCAAAACCTTACAAAAGTTGTGGGCAAAACCACTCTAAACCTTCAAAGGAAAATTATCCTAAATAAATCTGAATGTTAAGATGAACCAACCTCAAAACCAGCCTAAACCTTCATTGATTAGCCAACACATCGAACTTCCACCTTCAAGGCTATCTGAGTTTCTTACCAAATGAATGACTAAAAGCCTTTGACATGGTCTACCCATGCACGAATGCATAATATGCTTCAAAATTTACATAGAATGTGACAAAAATATAATACAACATACAAGCATTTATTCTCTTTTTTCCTCACACTTAAAACTTTAACACAATAAGAAAAAATAAAAAAGAAAATGACATGATCACTTAAACATAAATGATTTCTCTCTATATACTAGATTTTTTCCTATAAAGTAAAAAAGCATCCAACCTCTTTATAAAATTTTCAATATTTTAAACCCATTTTACATTTTCTTAAAATCTTGAAGTATGTATTAGATTTATGGGTTTACATAGGTTAAAAAGCATAGGGCCTAGCTACCATTGTATGTCATTAAGAAAAAAAAAATAGATGCATGAAAATCCTTTGTTAAAATTAGTTCTTTATTTTTTTATTGGAGTATTGATTTTAATAATGATAGTTTATAATTAAAATCAATTGTAATCAAGGACTTAATCTTTTTTATTGCTAATTTAAGATGTACTATAAACATTGTAGGTAGTTCTTATAGGTCAACTTAGATCAATGTTGGGCAACTCGATCAAACTGTAATGACAAAAGATAAATTCGTGTGGATCCTTATAAACTAGCTCACAGTTCGCACAAGCTGAACTAGATCAATATGAGCCCACCTAGTTCATCATAATTTTCTTAGATTAAAACATCAAAATAGTCCCCTATTATTTACATGCGATCATTTTAGTCTTACAGTTTATAGAAGTGTCAAACAGTTTCTAAACATTTTAAAAAGCTCTAATAGTGCTCTATTAAGAATATTTCAGTCCTAATTTAATTAGTCTGGGACTATTTTGATACTTCCATAAACCTTGATACTAAAATGACATCATGTAAATAGTCTGAGACTATTTTTGGCATTTTGCTAATTTTTTTTACATGTACTCACTATAGTTATACCTAAATTATCCAAAATATTATAAAACTATGATCAAAATATCACTTTGAGGGACATTTTTTATGCTTAATCAACTATAATAAAATTGTGAAACCTCAATGCCTTCTTTCTTTTTAAACTCTCACTCTCTTTCTCTCTTTTCTTTTCGACTTAGGCCTCGCTGGTCATGCAAGTAAGATCATAACATTGTGGCAATTAACTCGAATTTAAAACTATATTCGAATTAATGCGATGATTTTTTCGGTATAGTTTATATACAGATCACCCGAAAATATTGATATATTCAAGTTAATGCAGTGATTTTTTTGAATTATCGAACCAATATAATATATTTTCACATGTCACGATCAAATTATTAAAAATTTGACAAAAATGAAAAATATGTGTTGGGAGTTTTGCTATGATTTTTGATATTCGAGTGAGAACTTCAAAAATTGATGAAAGAGTGTGGTTAATTTGTGTATTGTAAGTTTGAGGTGATCTCTAAAAATATAATAAATATTTTGAATATCTCAAACTTCAAGTACAAGAGCCAAATTTGGCTTATCGATGACCAATTTGGGTTTTGAATTCAGCTTGGACATCATTAATCACTTCAAACTTGACTCGAATTTTATCTGATTGAAATGAACGAGCCGATCTATGAGCTATAATTTTGAATTGAATTTTTATTCAAGCCGAAATCGGATTGTTGAAGGTCCCAATAATGTTTGGGCTATGAATTTAGCAAATTTAGCTCGAAGACGCCCCAAAACTAATTCAAATTTTGGCTTTGATCGAGATTGAATCTAAATAATTTAGCTTGGCTATGAGCTAAAATTTAAAATAAAATTTTTTTTTAATGTATTTTAAATTAACTTCTACTCAATTCAAAAGCAAATCATTAATAACACTATGTGATCTGCCACCTTAACGATTAAGAATATGTTTGAGGCAGCTGCAACTTATTAAGTAGTAGCTCTATTAAGTTACTGAAAAATAATCTGATTTTCAAAAAGCTTCGGAAGCTGTTATAATTTTTTTAGAAAATTGCCACCGTGTCTAATCAGAACCGGTGAGAAAACACAGATTTCAACTTTAACTTCATAAAAAAAAAAATCCAATCAGAAAAAACTGCAATAGGGTGTCACTACAACATCAAACTTAAAATAGGAAAAATTATTACATACAGAGAGCGTACGCTCTCCGATCCGATCAACATACGCTCTCTGATCAGCGNTAGTGATATGTTTGTAAATATGAAAGTTTTCGATGCGAGATATGTAAATAGATAAGAAGTATGTGCTATGGATGCAAAGATGGAATCTTTAGTGGATTTAAGTAATCTTGTGATTGGGCTGGTTGTTATGTTGGTGGAAAATAAATTGGAAAAAGTAGTGTTAAAAGGTACTTGTGCTGGTTGTATTAAAATGAGCTTGATAGTTATTGAATTTATTTAATGATATTAATTTCAAAATAAGTTCTAAAATAAATTCAATGATATTAAAGTTGGTTTGATTTATGTGTTTTTGAGATAAAATATATAAAGAATAATCAAAATGCTATTGATAAAACATGGTAGGATGGGAGATGAAGCTTTTTGGGCAAAGAGCAAGGAATTAAGAGTAAACAATCTTCTCATTGGCTCACATAGTTTTCTTGCTAGCCTCTCTAATCTTAATTAACATAACCTCATATTAATATATTAAATTTATATCAAGTTAATGTATATATAAATTTCAAATGAATAATTCCAATACAAAAATTTACCTTAAGTTGCAAATTAGGGTTTTGACGGGCCTCGGCTTTCCACTTCAAACCCGCGATTCTTCCTCTTCCTTCGTACAGGAAGTTAGTGTTACCTTACATTGTCAAATTCAGGACTTATTCGTTCCAATCCTGGTACATTTAAACCTTTATGTTAACATTAATTAAATAACATTTCTTTAATTAACAATGAAAATTTTAAACTTACCTAGTTTAATCCTTTGGTGAGCAGCTCTTCTCACACGCACGATCTCCTCTTCCTTTGAGCGTGGCTCGGTTCCAGCACCAACAAAGCCCACAATCTCATACCTTTACTCATCTCATTTTTTCAAAGTTGTTNCCCGCGATTCTTCCTCTTCCTTCGTACAGGAAGTTAGTGTTACCTTACATTGTCAAATTCAGGACTTATTCGCTCTAATCCTGATACAGTTAAACTTTATGTTAACATTAATTAAATAACATTTCTTTACTTAACAATTAAAATTTTAAACTTACCTAGTTTAATCCTTTGGTTAGCAGCTCTTCTCACACTCACGATCTCCTCTTCCTTTGAGCGTGGCTCGGTTCCAGCACCAACAAAGCTCGCAATCTACTACCTTCACTCATCTCATCTTTTTCAGAGTTGTACACCTCTTCTTCTTTGGACTTCTTTTCTTATTCTTTGATCGGTTGGGGCACGGGCTTTCATCTCATAGAACGACGCCAAACCTAAGCACAAGTCGCTCCTTCTCATCTTCTTCTTCTTCTTCTTCTTCTTCTTCTTCTTTATTCCGATGAGCCTGCAGCGAGNCTTTGATCGGTTGGGGCACGGGCTTTCATCTCATAGAACGACGCCAAACCTAAGCACAAGTCGCTCCTTCTCATCTTCTTCTTCTTCTTCTTCTTCTTCTTCTTCTTTATTCCGATGAGCCTGCAGCGAGCGGCAAACGACATTGCTTTGATGCCGGCTCTACTTTCTCATAGACATGAAGCCCCTACTTCTTTTCTTCATATCTTTTTCTTGCCTCATCTGCAACATTGGNCTGCAGCGAGCGGCAAACGACATTGCTTTGATGCCGGCTCTACTTTCTCATAGACATGAAGCCCCTACTTCTCTTCTTCATGTCTTCTTCTTGCCTCATCTGCAACATTGCTCCTCTTCACACAAACACTTGTTTTTGGTGCTCACCTCGACTAGACTTTCACATACCACCCCATGTATACTCTCCCTTCAAGAAGTCACCTACAACTCTTTTTCTTCTTCTTCAGTTAGGGCACACACTTCTTCTTATGTTCTTCTTCACAGCTTCACCTCTCTCTCTCTCTCTCTCTCTCTCTCTCTCTCTCTCTCACACACACACACACTCACTTCTTCTGTCTCGTGCTCTCTATTTATTGCCCAAAACTTTCATGGAGAAAATGTAGGAAACGGAGAGAGGTAGGTAAGTTTTGTTTTATTTTCGCTCAAACGACACTTCTCCACAAAACGACACTCATATGGGGTTTTGTTTTTCTTTGAAGCGGTTATCATAGGGTATGTCATAACTTTGTATTCATTGATGAAAATAAAACTAGAATCAAGTTAATATTGAAATTTAGTGATATATGTTTTATAGACACTTTGTTACTTATGTGATAAAATACTATTCCTAGGCTTTCTTTTGTGCTAGATTTTNCTCTCTCTCTCTCTCTCTCTCTCTCTCTCTCTCTGACACACAAACACACACTAACTTTTTCTGTCTCGTGCTCTCTATTTATTGCCCAAAAATTTCATGGAGAAAATGTAGGAAAGGAGAGAAAGGTAGGTAAGTTTTGTTTTATTTTCGCTTAAACGACACTTCTCCACAAAACGACACTCATATAGGGTATGTTATAACTTTGTATTCATTGATGAAAATAAAACTAGAATCAAGTTAATATTGAAATTTAGTGATATATGTTTTATAGGATAATATTTATGTTCAACACTTTGTTACTTATGTGATAAAATACTATTCCTTAGGCATTCTTTTGTATTAGATTTTTGGTGTTATTATTAGAGATTATAATCATTAATATCAACACCAACTTGGTTTTGATTTTTTACTTTGAATCTAGTTTATGCTTTTCTAACTTTATTTCACCGCTTTCATGTTGTGTATGACCCATTCTGATGATGGGCTATTATTTCTAACATAAAAAAATAGAAGTGTTCTCTTAAGCAACCTAACAAAAAAACTATATTGCTACACATCAAGCTATGACAAATGATGAAGAGTTTGTCGTGGACCTTACCATGGGAGCCTTTAAGTTGGAAAAAATATGGTGTCTGGACAACGGATGTGATACACTGAACGGAGTGAAGGAGAAAAAAAAAAGAAAAAAAAAAACAGCTCTAGTGTATGGCATGTTGTAACTTGCGGCCGGACTCCGAACGTAATATTTTTTCCTTAAGTTGAGAGATTACACATTATTAACAATTCATAAAATTCTAGAAATTATCACCGATATTTAGATTTAGGGTTAAAGCTACAACTTCAAGCCTACCATACTACGAATAATANGTAGGCTATTATTTCTAACATAAAAAAATAGAAGTGTTCTCTTAAGCAACCTAACAAAAAAACTATATTGCTGCACATCAAGCTATGGCAAAATGATGAAGATCTTGTGGTGGACCTTACCATGGGAGCCTTTATGTTGGAAAAAATATGGTGTCCGGACAACAAATGTGATACACTGAACGGAGCGAAGGAGAAAAAAAAAAAGCAAAAAAAACAGCACTAGTGTATAGCATGTTGTAGCTTGCGGCCGGACTCTAAACGTAATATTTTTTCCTTATGTTGAGAGATTACACATTATTAACAATTCATAAAATTCTAGAAATTATCACCAATATTTATATTTAGGGTTAAAGCTACAACTTCAAGCCTACCATACTACGAATAATAAAAAAAGTTAATTTAAGAGATTAGCAATGGAGGATAAAAAGTACGATATCGTAAACTTGTCATTCAAATGAAAGAACTCCGCCTAAACGTGTAAGATGAAGAAGTGATTTTCAAAGTTTATGAGGCAATGAAAAATTTAGATAGCAAAATTGATAGATAAAATCTATAAAAAGCAAGTTTAATGTTGAAGTTGGTAATGTTGGAGCTAGGACTAGTCTTGAGAAGCACAAAAAATATAATATTTTACTTGATACACTATAGTTTAAGAAGAATTGAGTCACACAAGAACATTAAAGCAAGTATTTATGATTAGGCAACCAAAAATTTTAAATTTATTTAAATCATTTATCTACTTAATAGTACATTTATTCTTTGATTATTCTTCTATAACTAGAAAAGAAAAAACTCTTTTGGGTAATTTTAAGCTTAAAAGCCCCTCACTATTTTAGATTCAAGAAGAGCAACTAGCACGATGACATATGAAATCTCGCTATACTTAATTATATTACTAGTTTTTTATCCATAACTCAAGTGTGTGGGTGAGTTCTTCTTTAACATAGTCTTACCAAATGCTATTTGAAATGTGAGAGGACATAATTGTTAGTTTTTTTTTCTTATTATTAAGGGATGAAGGCAATAAAGTTTATCTTCATAGTTTATAGTAGCATTAGTCCTAAAATATTTTAATAAAAATATAAATTGTGTCATTATCGCTATTATATGCAAAACATTGATTTAATAATTAAAAATAATTATGGCTACACAATTTTGTTTCATGAAGCATTAATAATGAAGTTAATTTATCATTCTATTACATCTTGATCATACTAGTTCACATTAACATGAGCATCCATGATTCTAATGAATTGCATGCCACATAAACACTTTTTGTTATTGCATACAAATATTTAAGTTAATATTTTTTAACCTTGTATAAGTTAAAAATCCTTTAAATAATTATCAATTAAGAATAGCAAGTGGTAGTTCTCATATGAAGTAGTGCGTAATGAGTCGGGCATATCATGCAGTAAAAGAGAGAGAGTTATCATCCACCAAAAGAAGGATGAGAGCTAATTATCATATGCTATGGAGTAAGAAATGAAGCCATGATATGTAATAGCCCTTAATAGTAGCTCTCAATAAATATTTGGGATTTGAAAAAGTGACAAAGAGTTTTAAGTGAAGATTAAGGATAATTTTAAGTTTTAAAAAGTTTGAGAATTTATGTTTTTTGGTTGTGATCCTGCAAAAATTAGAAAATATATAAGACATGTAATTTGTGCCTTTGTGAAAATGAATGGAAATAAAATTTTTGTAACACTTAATGTTTGATACATTTTTATCAAAATAATTTATAATGTCTTATTTCTAATTATTTTTATATTTTGAGTTATGTGTTCATGACTACTCCCTTTCTATTTACTTGAGGATAAACATGATCTAAGTTTGAAAGTATTTAATAAGTCATTTTAGTGGTGTTTTTACTAATTAAATTCTTACATTTAATTAATTTTTTTCTTCATTTTAAGAAATCTACTACACTAAGAAATAATTTTTATGTAACAAAACTCATACTATTAAATAACTTCATGTGCAATAAGCGAAGAAGGGAGAAATGAACATCACCCAATTAGCATACGGTGCACATAAGGAATATGAGAGCTTTGGTACCAAAGTGTCTATTACATGTGTTTGGGTGCCCATCTTAGAGCCCAAGCTCACAACAAGGAAAAATTCAATTTTTTTACCAAGATAGTAAAGCTTAGAATGGGCACCCAAATGTCTGACCATGCCACCCAAGTGACAATTTCATAAATTTCACAACTTCTATCTCACACGGTGATTTAAATCTAAAGAAGAATTGCTTAACCTAGTGTTTAGGTGCTCACCTTAGCATTAAACAAAATATTAACCTATTTAAATATAAAAAATGTTATATTTTGGGTTGATTTTTTGTAAGAAGATGTACTATTATTATGAGAAAAATTTTAGGTCAATATGGAATCTTGTTAAGCTCTTAGTTGGACCATAGGTTAGAATTTAGGTAGAGAAGAAGATTAGCTAAAGTAAACCATAACATGAGTTTGTAAAATTTAGTTTTTCTTTCTTCCCTCCATCTTCTTTATAATTTTCAACATGAATTTATGCTTTTTTACTTTATTTCTAGAATGAGAAAAATATATTTTATATAACTAATTATTATTTTGTGCATCTGTTCCTTTCATTTTACTTATGATTGATTGGTTTCCATAATAGATTTTGCAAATTTTCTTAAAACAAAGAGGTGAAGAATAAACTTAACTTAAGATATCATAATGGATTAGAAGATAATGATGTCTAGTTAAATTTGTGTAAATATTAGGATCATTTTTATAAAATTAATAAAATTTGTTACAAGCATTAAGATGATAAGTTATTTTAGAGAATGATAAGTTATACCAATCCTTTTATATAAATTAATTCACATTTCAATTTAACAAATAAAAATATTTCTGGTGAAATCAATCCTTCGAACTTTGATATCTAATTTTCAACCTTAGAATTTTGACTTTTATAAACTTTTTTTGTGAATTCTTTATGCAAGCCATATATTTGATTTTATTTGTTCAAATAAAACTACAATTATGTTAATATTTTGCTTGCTGATACAATTCATGTGGGATAATACTCTTATTTATCCCTTTTATTATTGGTATGACCACCCCCATAATCTGTATATTTTTTATTATATGCGTAAATTATAAAATTGAAATCATATGTAAATGACATTTTAAAAATATTATAAAATAGTGACCTAATAATTCCAAGCTATGTTTAAAAATAGTGACCTAATAATTTCTATTATAAAATATTATGCTTTCCATCCTAAAATTTCATGAAACTTTATAAATTTTATAACATAAAGAATATGAAAGGTCAATGGAATATCAAAAGTGATGTAAGTGCCTGAAAAATTATAGTCATTAATATTCAAATTTGTACATGCAATTATGTGTTTAACAAATTCATCATTTGTTACCTGACATTAAATGTCACTTTGAAAAACTTATTCTATGTCTGCAAAACCTTACAAAAGTTGTGGGCAAAACCACTCTAAGCCTTCAAAGGAAAATTATCTTAAATAACTCCAAATGTTAAGATGAACCAACCTCAAAACCAGTCTAAACCTTCATTGATTAGCTAACACGTCGAACTTCCACCTTCAGGGCTATCCGAGTTTCTTACCAAATGAATGACTAAAAGCCTTTGACATGGTCTACCCATGCATGAATGCATAATATGCTTCAAAATTTACATAGAATGTGACAAAAATATAATACAACAATAAGAAAAAAGAAAAAAGAAAAAGACATGATCACTTAAACATAAATGATTTCTCTCTATATACTCGATTTTTCCCCTATAAAATTAAAAAGGATCCAACATCTTTATCAATTTTTCAATATTTTTAACCCATTTTACATTTCCTTAAAATGGGTTTAAGTTTAATTGAGTGGAAATAAATTTTAATGGATGCATGAAATTCCTTTGTTAAAATTAGTTCTTTCTTTTTTTATTGAAATATTGATTTTAACAATAATAGTTTATAATTAAAATCAATTGTATTCAAGGACTTAATCTTTTTTTATTGCTAATTTATGATGTACTATAAACATTATAGGTAGTTCTTATAGGTCAACTCAGATCAATGAAGGGAAAACTCGATCATACTGTAATGACAAAAGATAAATCCGTGTAGATCCTTATAAACTAGTCCAAAGTTCGCATAAGCTGAACTACATCAATATGAGCCCACCTAGTTCATCATAATTTTCTTAGATTAAAACATCAAAATAGTCTCTGATTATCGACATACGATTGTTTTAATCATAGAGTTTATAGAAGTGTCAAACAGTTTTTAAACATTTTAAAAAGCTCTAATAGTGCTTTATTAAGAATATTTCAAACCTAATTTAATTAGTCTGAGACTATTTTGATACTTCCATAAACTCTGATACTAAAACGACATCATGTAAATAGTCTGAGACTATTTTTGGCATTTTGCTAAATTTGTTTTGTATGTACTCACTATAGTTATACCTAAATTATCCAAAATATTATAAAGCTATGATCAAAATACCACTTTGAGGAACATTTTTTTATGCTTAATCAACCATAATATAATTGTAGAACCTCAATGTCTTCTTTCTTTTTACTCTCTCTCTCTCTTTCTCTCTCTTTTCTTTTCAACTTAGGCCTCGCCAATCATGCAAGTAAGATCATAACATTGTGACAATTAACTCGAATTTAAAACTAGATTCGAATTAATGCGGTGATTTTTTCGGTACAGTTTATACACAGATCTTCTGAAAATATTGATATTTTCAAGTTAGTGCAGTGATTTTTTTGAATTACCAAACCAATATAATATATTTTCACGTGTCACGATCAAATTATTAAAAATTTGATAAAAATGAAAAATATGTGTTGGGAGTTTTGCTATGATTTTTTATATTCGAGTGAGAATTTCAAAAATTGATGAAAGAGTGTGGTTAATTTGTGTATAGTAAGCTTGAGGTGATCTCTTTGTAATTCCCTCTTTTTCTTAATCGAGTATATGACAAAGCAAACGGTTCATGCACAAGAGCCAAATTTGGCATATCGAGTTTTGAATTTAGCTCGAATATTGTTAATCATTTGAAAATTGATTCGAACTTTATCTCAGATTGAAATGAACGATCCAATCTACGAGCTATAATTTTGAACAAAAATTTCTTTAGCCGATTTTGAGCCCGCCCTAGCTCGTCTTGAAGTGGGATTGCAGATTGCCATAATAATTTTTGGGTTATGAGTTTAGCAAATTTAGCTCGAAAATCTTCGCCCGAAAACTTATTCAAATTTTGGTTTTGATCGAGATCGAATCGAAATAATTGAGCTTAACTATTAACTTCCACTCAATTCAAATTAACTTCCACTCAATTCAAAATCAGATCATTAACCGTTCTACGTGATATGCCACATTGACAACTAAGGATGCATTTGAGGTTTGAGGCAGTTGTGACTTATTAATGAAACAACTATGAAGAAAAATAATTAGATTTTCAAAATTTTTTTTCTTTTTAACGTCAGACCGCATTTATAAAGTAGACACCGCACCTAGCCAAGACTGGTGAAAAAAACATAGCTTTCGGCTGCAGCTTTTTTAAAAAATTTACCCAACTAGATAAAACTGAAGTGTGGTAGGCACATCCGCCCTAAACAAACCCTAAAACGAGAAAAAAAAAATATTGCATCCAGAGTCCGGACTCAAGTTATCTCCGATCAATGGACACGATACCCTGGGGGCTCTTTTTTTTTTCTTATTCGTTTCGTCCTGTATATCACATCCGTTATTCAGAGGTAGCTTTGAATCTGTCGTAATATTTTATGGGGCGCTCCTCTTCCAAATAGGGTTGTAAACGAGCCGAGCTTGAGCGAGCTCAGGCTTGGCTCGTGTTCCGCTCGTTCGAAATAGCTCGTGTTCGAAATCAGCTGATGAACAGTGTGTTCGTGTTCGACTCGATTTAAATATTCATGTTCGTGTTCGACTCGAAATTGGCTTGTTAAACTTAAATTGAGAAAAATAGATGTAAAGTGTGAGATTCGAACCTGGATCAAATATATATAAAAGAATACATTAACCACATTGCCACATGAGGTGATATGATTTAAACTTAAACATAAATATATATAATATATTATTATATAAATAATATATGTAATATATCGTTATATAAAATAACATAAATATATATAATATATTATTATATAAATAATATATGTAATATATTGTTATATAAAAAGTTGCTAAAACGAGCCGAACACGAGCGAACAAAGAGCTGTTCATGTTCGGCTCGTTTATAATTAGAGATTTAAAAATTTGTTTATATTCGGCTCGTATACTTAACAAACGAACGGAACACGAACTACTTAATGAGTCAAACACAAGCTGTNGCAGCCCAGGACTTAAATACTGCTTTTCGGCCCTACACCTAGCCGATGTGGGACTATTTGTCCGTGACAATACGCTCTCCGATCACAGTCATTCATCAACTCATCCAAACAAAAATTTGTATGACAACCAGTCTCACTTTATTAATTAAAAAAAAATATATAAAAAGGACGGTTGTGATCGAAGAGTTTGTAATAATTTTCCCTAAAATGGGCTTACTCTTCCAAAAATAAATCAGAAAATAGAGAAGCTGGCATTCACTACGTGTCACGCTGCGCCAGAGTTTCCGAGCGGATAGCTATTTAAACACAGCGCATCAGCCCGCCATGCATGCAGAACGCGTGGCCGCACCCTTGTCTTTATTTTCCTGACAACTGTTTTATTTTTTGCTTTATATGGGCGGATAAATTTGAGGATATATTTGACAATATTGCTGTTACGATAAATGTGCACGTTCCGATCGACCAAGTTATATGAGATAAGATATTCTGAATATAATGAATTATCTTTTTATTAGATGTCTAATTATCGATTATGGCTTGCTTCAAATTAAATTTTATATTGATGGTTAAAGTTTCAAATTTTAAGATGTTTTGATTAAGAGTGCGTTTGGGGCAGCTTGTGCTTATTTAGATAATCAGTTTATCCTGAAACACGACATGCGAACGGTTCGACCAGCGGCCTGCGTTTAGCGTAAAAGCCCAACCACGTTTTAAGATAAGCTGCAGGCGTGTTTTCCCTACATGTAATGAAAATTTGAGCAATTAAAAATTATTACATGCTTGATTTTTGTAAATAAAATAAGAGTAATTTTCATTTTTTTTAATCTATTTTAGTTGACTTTAATTCCAAATAAGAGTTAAATGTTAAAATAAATCAAACATTTCATAGCATTTCACTAATTAAGATTTATCAAATCCAGTAAATCTGATTGCTATGTTCACAAAACGAACCTCAGGACCGCCAACAAAATAAAATGTCTAATCCTCCTCTCAATTAGATCTATTAAATTCAGACTTCGTTTGCAAAAGAAATGAAACGGAACGAAAAACTTAGAGACGAAACTCGAAAAAACTTCATTTACCTGCATTTAAGTTATATGCATTACTATAATTCTAAACAAAGCTAATTTTTAACAGAACTAAATTCAAGCAAGTGAAACAAGTAAGAAAAAAAAACAGAACTCTCAAAATTAAGAGAAAATTTTACGTCCGGACACTACACGTCTGAACGGCCAACCATATCATTACATGTCAGAGTCGGGTGATCTGATCCAGATATAATATTTTCTTAAAAAAAGTTAAAAAGAAAATTATAAAAAAAATACATCCAAAATATTGAATATAATATTTTAACTATTTAAATTTTAAATATAACATTTTTAATAATATAAAATTTTAAATCTAATATTTTAATTAATCAAAATTTTCACTCAAAAAGCTATTTATTTAAAATAATTGGTAAATAAAAACCAATAAAAAAAATCAAGAAATTGTAAAACGATAAAGAAGAGAACAGTTCTCGTCGCGCTTAAATAAGAGAGACGCGTGCCGGCATCCAAAGAGTCGGTAAATCGACATCTTCTTCTTCTTCTTCTTCTTCGAGTCNAAAATCAAGAAATTGTAAAACGATAAAGAAGAGAACAGTTCTCGTCGCGCTTAAATAAGAGAGACGCGTGCCAGCATCCAAAGAGTCGGTAAATCGACATCTTCTTCTTCTTCTTCTTCGAGTCTGCTCTATCTGGCGAGTAAGAATGGGAAAATTAGGGTATCTAGCAATGAAGACGGATCAAATCAGCAGCGATCTCATTAATTCAGATCTACGTGAGCTCGGGATGGCTGCCAAGAACCTCGCCGACCACGCCTTCATGCTCGGAAGCGGCCTCGGATTCGGAACATACTTTCTCAAGTTCTTGGCCTCTTTCGCCGCAATGTGAGATTATAGTTCTTGTTTGTTCTTCTTCGTCTCCGCTATTTGATTAGGAGATTATGTTTTTCGATTGCGAGTACAGCTACTTGAATGAGAACTGTTGTTCCGAGCAATAGTCGCCATTCGAGAAATAAATTATTGCATAAAATGGCAGTAGAGTATGAATTGCTGATTTGTGGTTGTTGTTATGTTCTTGTTTANTGCTCGGAAGCGGCCTCGGATTCGGAACATACTTTCTCAAGTTCTTGGCCTCTTTCGCCGCAATGTGAGATTCTAGTTCTTGTTTGTTCTTCTTCGTCTCCGCTATTTGATTAGGAGATTGTGTTTTTCGATTGCGAATACAGCTACTTGAATGAGAACTGTTGTTCCGAGCAATAGTCGCCATTCGAGAAATAAATTATTGCATAAAATGGAAGTAGAGTATGAATTGCTGATTTGTGGTTGTAGTTATGTTCTTGTTTCTAGTGGCGGAATCATGATTGTTATGTTATAGAAGCAGAAAAATTTGCCCAAAAGCGAATCTCCATTATTCTGACAATAACCCTTAAATTGAAGTCTGTGGCTGTATCTATAGGTTTCCATTATTCTCCCAATACCCCGATTTCCACAAGAAATCGAAGGCTGTGGCTCTGAAATGCGATATGAACGAAAGAAAAATTGTGGATGTATCAAATTCTTTTGGATTTGCTTTTCTCTAATAAGTAATCCGGCATGTGGAAACATAGATTGAAGTGTTCTTTCCGTTAGAGCATCCTTTGCATTTCTCTGAAATTAAATGATCATGCGAATGTCTTCTAGTGTATTTCTTAATCTGTTTTTAAATAAAAAATTATAACGTCTCATAGCAATTTCCCTAACATACACTGTTAATTAGTTCTTACCTGACATGTTCATCATGTCGGATATCTGCTCTCTGAAAGTTTGGCGGTTGACGCTGTAATGTTGGATAAGACGAGCATGGACTTTACTTATAATTTTTCTTTTTAAAAAGAAAAAAATTCAACTTACATACCATTTCTCGTTCTGGTCCAAAAAAAGGTAATTGTGTTCTGCTCACAAAATGCTTTTATGAAATTTTCTCTTGTACTTTTCTTACTTTTTTCTTTTTGTCATCGTGTCAAGTAGATGTTCATTTCATTGTTTTAAATAGTACCGATTACTAGAGTTAATTACACGAAGTCTTCATTAGCTACGATGACATTTCTTTTTTTCCTTTTCATTCATTATGGCATCGCTGAAAATCTATGTTGGTGAGTAAAAATTAAATTCTGCACTTGTGCAAAAAGATAGATTCCACATTGGCGTTCCTCAACATACAGAACCGTGGCATATTTTTACCACTGATAATTGGATCTAGGTCGCATGGCGCTCATAATGTTGGAGTGTCGGCCAATTTTTATTTATTTATTTTTTTTACTTCGGAATAAATGGTTGTTTGGCAGCTTACTATTAACAGGATTAGCCATGAATTTAACTTAAATCAAGCCAAACATAAAAAAAAAAAATTATTAAATATCGTGTTTCATCCTTTTTGTTTTTCGATGTAATTCTTGATTTAGTAAATCCCATTGAGAGGCGGATTTATTCCGCGTGAACTCCTTGACTGGAGTTGATAAATCCGGATTTATCGGATTTGATGAGTCTTATTTAACTTAAATCTAAGTTGCAGCTAAACACCATGTAAGGTCGAATGTTATTTCAGCTAGTTAGTGCAAACTGATATTATATTTATGTTGCCTTACTTTTTAATTATAAAAATATAAATATTAATTTGATAAGCTGTTCTTTTTATTCCCCCGTGTATCAAAGATAATGGTCTTGGTTGCTGAAGCTCCATTTAGCATGTTTAGGAATTGGCTTTCCATAAAAGAAATTTGTCGTCAAAAAGCTCTGCATGATTGATGAAGAAACTTGGGCTCTATTTTGTTGAAAGAGAATTGAAAAGGACAGTTCTCATCTGTATTTATCTTTTACTTATTTTTATCAATATTTGAAGTTCATAAACCTTTTAAGTAGACAATATTTTCATTTTGAAAGCTTGCTTTTGTCATCATGCTCACAGCTAACTATACATTTTAACAGTGCCTACTACGATTGTGATAGTTGTGAATGAATCTATTGAGATTATTCTAAATTTATATGAATGTGTTTTGTCTGAATTTTCAATTACAGATATTTGTTGATTTTGGACCGGACAAACTGGAAGACAAATATGCTTACAGCTCTTTTAGTTCCTTACATATTCTTGAGTCTTCCCGCAGTACTATTTTCTTTCTTGAGGTGATTTTATGCCCTTTTAGATCTCTGCCTTTTGCTTTCATGTTTATTTAGAAGCACTGACAATCTGTTCTTTCTTCATGTTAGAGGTGAGGTCGGAAGATGGATTGCCTTTATTGCTGTAGTGCTGCGTCTCTTCTTTCCTCGACACTTTCCAGGTTCCTTTCAAATTAATCATTTGAAAACTGCTCATTAGCACTGCCAAAATATGAACTTGTCTCATAATGACAATATTTTTAAAATAATAATCTAAATGACAAAAAAATCACTTTCATATGTATTTACATATCTCACACCTAAACTTTTATATTTACATATATAAAACTTTGATGCTTTATATCTGTGCATGAAAAAGGGTATTTCACTTTTAAAAAATAGCAATAGTGCTATTTTTTATGTGATATTAAAGATTTGAGTGCTGTGTATGTAAATATAAAAGTTTAGGTGTGAGATCTGTAATTACATAACCATAAATTTATAACAGCCCAAGTCCCTCCTTTGAGGTGCTCTTACTTGGCAGACCATGTGGCTAGTGCACTTCTTTTAATTTTTTCTTTTAATATATTAAGACAGGGATTTATGCTTTAGTAGAGGTTATAAATTTAAAAAGAAGCATATCACCATGATCTGCTTGTGCATATCATGTTGCCCTCTATAGGGTGACTGTTCTAAATTTTTTCAGTAATTTTTTTTTAACAAGTTATTTTATATGATTGTTTATAAATTTTTTTCTTCATGATTAACGTGATTGATATTGGCCTTGAACACAGCCATATTTGAAACATCAAGTCCTGTTCCGCATGTATTGTGATCATTGATATGGATCTAGTTCAACAATCAACAAATTGAAATTCAAGCGTGTATGTGTTGATTGCATTCATATGAATGAATCATATCGTTAGGATTTTTCAAAGACATTTGAGGTAATTTTTGGGTAGTTGTAGCATCTTTTGACCAGAAATGCTGATGCATGTCCTAATTTATGAAGTGCTAAAGCCATATGATGTTCCTTAAATAATTGGATGACTTGCAGATGCGAATCAAGCCTTTAATATTAAATTTTGTTAGTAATGGTAACCCGTCAAATATTTTCAAAAAAGGTTATTGTTAAAGATTTAGAGAATATCATCAATTTTTTCCGATGCTATCTCTATATGAATAGTATGTAAGAAAAAAAAATGCTGGCATGCAAGACAGGGAGACATATATAACTTATGTGCACTTCAGGAATGATTTTAAAATAATCCATCATGTTTTTTGTTTGCGTTCCAAATTAGCTCTATGTTATTTTTTAACAAAATAACAATAGTAGGCTTTAACATCAAGAATGCCCCTGGCAAGATAAGGATGAATCCTTAGTGCATCTTGAGGTGGGAAAGGGTATTTGAAATAGAAACGTATTCTATAATATCTTCCACTTTGTTAACCAAATTGTTAAGGTAGTTATCTTTTATTGGAATTCTTCTTTTATTATTTTTAATCATTATTGTGCAACCTTGGAATTTGAGTTACTTTTGAAATCAGAGGTGCATGATATTGCTTGATGTTCTTGTTATGAACTTTGAGAAGATTTAGAGCCCATGACCCAACCGTAAAAACTAGCAATCATCAAGTTAAACAAATTAAAGCAACGCCAAAAAAATAAAAAAGGCATCCCACAAAAGTATTATAGTGATTTGAATATTTGAAAGAATAGAATGAGGAGGAGGGGGGTTCGAAAGTTGTCATTGTTGGGAAAATTGACTTTAGTGATTGTTTTTATGATAACATGAAATAAAATCAAATACAATCTTCCAAAGGTGTGCAAATTCAATAATTTGTACCAAATCAACTAAGTTGATTGGTTTGGTTTTCTTTGATTTAGATTTTGGTTAAAATTTGTAGTAAGACTAAAATCTACCAAATCAAATAGAACAAGCATAAGACATAATTTTAGAATACTAGAATTTGAACATTATAGCCAAACAAAATCTAAAGATTAAATTTAAACAAAACTGGCTAACTGAACTTGATAATATTATAAAATTTTAGATACTTTTATATGATAAATCCATCCCATTTAAGATCAAGAATACGACATATGATTTTAGAATACTAGAATTTGAATATTATAGCCAAACAAAATCTAAAGATTAGATTTAAACAAAAATGGCAAACCAGACTTGTTAATAATATTATATAATCTTAGTTATTTTAATATGATAAACCTATCCCATTTAAGAAAATAGCTGGTTTGATCTTATTGGGATTGGTTTATGCCAGCCTAGATTTGGATTGCTTGATCATATACAGATTGAGTTTATGATTGAGTTTGATTTTCAAGTCATAAATCAGTTTGTTTATATCTAGGAAATACAAGGGATTGCCAATTTCATAATAGTAAGGAAGTCAAATGGGAAGTGGGCATGTGTATTGTATCGACCTGTTACCCATTGCTGGCTGTCAAGTGCGTTATAGAGTTATAGATCGTAAAAATTGTTTAAAACAAAAAAGAACCAAACCTAGTCAAATTGCAACGAGCATACCAATTCCTAAGGGCCTTCTTAGTATCATTTTATTTATCTGTTTAGTTTTTTTAAAAATATATTTTTTTATTAGTCTTTTGTAATTTTTTTTATTTTTGAAATAAATTAAGTTATTTTTAAATACTTTCAAATATTTTTTTTGTTGTGTTTACCGTGTTCAAAATATGAACTCTCAGTCACCGTATCTCATCGACCATGTTGGTTAGTCCCACATGATATTGGATTGTCATGTGTCACATAACTGTTATATTTTTGCCACATTATTTTTGGTCGCCACTATTTCCGCTGTTTGCGGCCATCTTCCATTGTATCTACTGCACCACTATTGCTATTGCCACGACCATCAGATGCTTCACCACTTTTCTACGTGCTAAGTAAACAAAATTAGAAATCTAGTAGTCTACATGGTCACTATATATATATTTTTTCCTTAAACTATAAGATTAAATGGGTTAGTTTTTGTTTTAAGTATTGGTCAGTCNTACTGCACCACTATTGCTATTGCCACGACCATCAGATGCTTCACCACTTTTCTACGTGCTAAGTAAACAAAAATAGAAATCTATTAGTCTACATGGTCACTATATATATATATATTTTCCTTAAACTATAAGATTAAATGGGTTAGTTTGCTTTGTTTTAAGTATTGGTCAGTTTGGGATTAATTGAAATGTGCATTCCGCTACTGCTTTTGACATTTTTGGAAATGACTCCCACTCATTTCATCGAAAGTTCATGCTGTCAACCCGAAGAGAGAGTTCTAGTGTTTGTTAAGGACAAGAATGTTATGAGGGAGATGAAACCCTGGGATCGCGCTTTGGGATGAGGTAGAGTAAGAAGTATCTTTGATGTGCGTCCTGGATGCGTGCGCAGAGAGGTTCTTGGACTTCAAGCACATCAGTCAAAATTTTCAAGGGAGTACAGAGGAGCTAGAAGAATTGGGCACAAACCTTTGCCAACTGCTGAATAAATTCTTAGGTGTTTGGTTGCAGGCAGGATTTAACCTTAATACAATTTAGTAAATCTGGATTTATTAAATCCTCCTCTTCATTGGGTTTATTAAATCCGGATTTAAGATTAATAGAAGGAAAAATTTGGACCTTAAATCTGGAATTTCATAATTCCACGAAACTTGCCTGTTTTTTATGTTTGGCTGGATTTCTTAATAAATCTTGTTAATAAGCATTACCAAACACCCTTTTATTTGTCATGCTAACCTAGTCACCCTTTAAAGAGTTAGGGCTAGATTGGACATAGCGGTTATCCATCTGTTTTCCCCACCTGCTACGTGACCGTCGACTCGTCGACAATGCTACCTGACTTGGTTTCAAACTCGGCTTATTTCAGATTATGAAACGACTTAGCTTAAACTTCCAAAGCTTTTTTACTTTAAATTAAGCTATTTTACATTGAACCAAACAGCCACTAACAAATTATATATATTGAATTGGTGATGTAGATTGGTTGGAGATGCCAGGATCTTTGATTCTTCTACTCGTCGTTGCCCCTGGCTTCTTCGCCAACACAGTCCGAGGCGGAATATTAGGAGTGATCATATGCCTCATCATCGGCTGCTACCTCCTACAGGAACACATCCGCGCATCCGGCGGCTTCCGAAATTCGTTCACAAAGACCAATGGGATATCCAACACCATCGGCATAGTTCTCCTCCTCGTCTACCCTGTGTGGGGACTCATTGTCATCTTGATTTAGATTCTGTACTGAAAAGTCCGTCTCCTTGCAGTGTTTTGTTGCTTTGTCATGAATAATTTTTGCCTCTGGGCTTTTGCAGCTGTAGAAACCTTGTCTGGTCAATTGGTTGGTGGTTGGTCTTGTGCTGTGTGGAAATTTGTATTTGTTATGGGCTACTACGGTTAAGGATGTGAAAAATGTTTCATTGCTATGTCTTATATATCGATCACTGGTGCATAGAATTCCTCATGTTCTTAATTATATAGCCATCATAATTAAGCGGCTAATTCCGATTAGTCCAAACTTGTTTCAAATAGATCATTTTGATTCATTTGGCAGAATTTGATTTTTTAATATGACCAAATTAATTAATCTAATTGAGACAAGATTCCTGATATCTTGAGCAAAGAGTTATGGCTTATGGTTTGATTTAATTTTGACCTTTTTTATGTGTTTGGCTCGATTATAAGATATGTGTTCGCTTAATGGGGGCAAATTAACCCATTTAACCTTAGTCAAACTTCAACCAAGTGTCTTTGATCATGGTTGAACCATGTTAAAGAGATCTGAAGGGTGTTATGTGGCCAACTGATTAGATCAGTTTAAGGTTTATGGCTAATTTGGCTTGTATGACCATGGATTTAAGTGAGTCAAGTGTGGCAATAGGTGCGTCTAATCTTAATTGATGGGTCAAGTTTTATTTCTTATCACGTTTCAACTTAGGATGTTCTATTATTAACATAGATTCTACTTAGGGTGTGTTGGGGTAGCTTGTGTTTATCTTGATAAGCGGTTTATCTTGAAACGTGGATCGCGTTCTACGTTTAATGTGAAAAATCAATTGTGTTTTCGGATAAGCTGTTCAAACGTATTTTCCAAACTGTTTGGAAACGCCGCTGCAACGAATAAGCTGCCCCAAATGAAGTTTTAGGCTAGTCAATTTGATAATTAATATTTACTTGATAAATCGGCTCTTTTATGGTTATTTTTGGTCAACTTCAATTGGTGGTTAGGCTAACAATTGGCCATCCCAAGGAAGCTAATTGGGACCTATAATCTTTATAAATTAATTTAAAAAATGACTCTCAAGATATATTGTTTGGATTAGCTGAAAATCTTAAATGTATATGGATCCTTGCTACCTTATGTACAAAACACAATATGTTTGATTGTATTTTGGCCAAAACATAGCCTAAGGGTGCTCTTAAAGGTCTCATTGTACATTATTAATTTAGGGACATCCTGAGGGAAGTTCAACTTGAATTGTTGAGATTAATTGATTTTAATTACTTCAATGTAATCCAAATGAGATTCAACCTTTGCTAATAACCAAGTACAATTGTTATGCTCATGGCTTTGATGATCTAAATTTTACAAAAAAGAAATTTGCTTAAAAGTATGGGTTTTTTTGCATATTGCCAAATGTCTCTATGTATTTAAGGCTAGTTTAAAGGATTAGCATTGGTTTAACTATAAGTTAAACTAGTGTCCCATAACCAAGCCTAGAGTATCTTGGAGCCTAATATATTATACTATAAGGCAATTGAAAAAATGAGAATGTGATAGACTTCTATTACTGCTCAGTACATATCCATTAGGAATGTATTATGATTAAGCATAATATACTACAATTTTAATGAGTACATGATTTTTTATATACTTAATATGAATATTTACCTTTTTTTATATCATTAATGACAGTATTTAAGGAAAAAAAAATCATTAATAACATGCAGGTGGGGCATGAGTTGGATTGTAATCGGGTTGAGTCGAGCTAAGTATGTCATAGATAAGATTTGGCTTGGTCGAATCATAAGCTGTTCATGTTTTGTTTGAACTTGAGCTGAGCTTTCACATATGTGTCCATACTTGATTTATAATTGGCTTGTTTATATTAAAAAAATTTACATACCCAGTACCCAATTCTAATGTATTTACATATCTCAAACCGAAACCTTTATATTTACATACATAAAACTCATAATGATTTAAGCAAAGCATGAAAAGGAGTATTTATTTTTAAAAAGTGATAATAGTTCTATTTTCGACGTGATATTAAGAATTTGAGTGCTCTGTGTGTGTATATGAAAGTTTAAGTGTGAGATATATAAGTTCATAAGAATTGTGTGCTATGTATGTATATGCTCCTATTAAGTACTTGATTTTTATTTTATTTTATTTGAACAAGCCAAAAATTTTAATGAGTACATTATTTTTTATATAAAAGTAAAAAATTAATTGGTACTTAAGTTTTTATATAATAGTAAATAAACTAAAAACTCAAATGAGACTTGATTTTTTTTATTTAAAACTAATAATATATAATTTTATAAATCTAAAGAAATAAATAATTGAATATATTTCAAATTAACCTCTTGTTAGCTTATACAAGTAAATAGAATAGCATGTGTTATAAATAAGCTTTTTCTCAAATCAAATAATAATAATAATAAGTAGTAAAAAACAAGTTCATTGAAGTAAGAAATAAGAAGAAATTGCATTAAATTTATATGCATGTTGATATTGAATCTAATATGTTATTATTAAATATATAATTAAATAAGTTATTGTTAATAAATTATTCTTTAAATAATCTAATATATAAGTATAGAGCGTTCAATAAATTACTGCTTGAAAAACAAGTACGCTTGCTCGTGAACATTAGTAAACGAGTTAAACTATGTTTAGATTTGGTTCATTTAACTTCGAGTTAAAAAAAAAAAGTTCAAAGTTCCTTATTTACTAATTTGAACAAACATAATCGAGTATTAATCGAGCTGAGCTTGAGTTGTCCATCAAATGCATTGACATGAGAGGGTGCATTTTATTTTAACTCNTGTGTGGGGACTCATTGTCATCTTGATTTAGATTCTGTATTGAAAGTCCGTCTCCTTGCAGTGTTTTGTTGCCTTGTCATGAATAATTTTTGCCTCTGGGCTTTTGCAGCTGTAGAAACCTTGTCTGGTGNTTGAGAGGCGGATTTATTCCGCGTGAACTCCTTGACTGGAGTTGATAAATCCGGATTTATCGGATTTGATGAATCTTATTTAACTTAAATCTAAGTTGCAGCCAAACACCACGTAAGGTCGAATGTTATTTCAGCTAGTTAGTGCAAACTGATATTATATTTATGTTGCCTTACTTTTTAATTATAAAAATATAAATATTAATTTGATAAGCTGTTCTTTTTATTCCCCCGTGTATAAAAGATAATGGTCTTGGTTGCTGAAGCTCCATTTAGCATGTTTAGGAATTGGCTTTCAATACAAGAAGTTTGTCGTCAAAAGCTCTGCATGATTGATGAAGAAACTTGGGCTCTATTTTGTTGAAAGAGAATTGAAAAGGACAGTTCTCATCTGTATTTATCTTTTAGTTATTTTTATCAATATTTGAAGTTCATAAACCTTTAAGTAGGCCATATTTTCATTTTGAAAGCTTGCTTTTGTCATCATGCTCACAGCTAACTATACATTTTAACAATGCCTACTACGATTGTGGTAGTTGTGAATGAATCTATTGAGATTATTCTAAATTTATATGAATGTGTTTTGTCTGAATTTTCAATTACAGATATTTGTTGATTTTGGACCGGACAAACTGGAAGACAAATATGCTTACAGCTCTTTTAGTTCCTTACATATTCTTGAGTCTTCCCGCAGTACTATTTTCTTTCTTGAGGTGATTTTATGCCCTTTTAGATTTCTGCCTTTTGCTTTCTTGTTTATTTAGAAGCACTGACAATCTGTTCTTTCTTCATGATAGAGGTGAGGTCGGAAGATGGATTGCCTTTATTGCTGTAGTGTTGCGTCTCTTCTTTCCTCGACACTTTCCAGGTTCCTTTCAAATCAATCATTTGAAAACTGCTAATTAGCACTGCCAAAATATGAACTTCTCATAATGTCAATATTTTTAAAATAATAATCTAAATGACAAAAAAATCACTTTCATATGTATTTGCATATCTCACACCTAAACTTTCATATTTACATATATAGCACTTTGGTGCTTTATATCTGTGCATGAAAAAGGGTATTTCACTTTTAAAAAATAGCAATAGTGCTATTTTTTATGTGATATTAAAGATTTGAGTGCTGTGTATGTAAATATAAAAGTTTAGCTGTGAGATCTGTAATTACATAACCATAAATTTATAACAGCCCAAGCCCCTCCTTTGTGGTGCTCTTACTTGGCAGACCATGTGGCTAGTGCACTTATTTTAATTTTACTTTTAATATATTAAGACAGGGATTTATGCTTTAGTAGTTGGAGAGGTTATAAATTTAAAAAGAAGCATATCACCATGATCTGCTTGTGCATATCATGTCACCCTCTATAGGGTGACTGTTCTAAATTTTTTTCAGTAAATTTTTTTTAACAAGTTATTTTATATGATTGTTTATAAATTTTTTTCTTCATGATTAACATGATTGATATTGGCCTTGAACACAGCCATATTTGAAACATCAAGTCCGGTTCAGCATGTATTGTGATCATTGATATGGATATAGTTCAACAATCAACAAATTGAAATTGAAGCCTATATGTGTTGATTGCAGTCATATGAATGAATCATATCGTTAGGATTTTTCAAAGACATTTGAGGTAGTTGTTGGGTAGTTGTAGCATCTTGTGACCAGAAATGCTGATGCATGTCCTAATTTATGAAGTGCTAAAGCCATATGATGTTCCTTAAATAATTGGATGACTTGCAGATGCAAATCAAGCCTTTAATATTAAATTTTGTTAGTAATAGTAACCCGTCAAATATTTTAAAAAAAGGTTATTGTTAAAGATTTAGAGAATATCATCAATTTTTTCCGATGCTATCTCTATATGAATGGTATGTAAGAAAAAAAAATGCTGGCATGCAGGACAGGGAGACNAGAGTTATGGCTTATGGTTTGATTTAATTTTGACCTTTTTTATGTGTTTGGCTCGATTATAAGTTATGTGTTCGCTTAATGGGGGCAAATTAACCCATTTAACCTTAGTCAAACTTCAACCAAATGTCATTGATCATGGTTGAACCATGTTAAAGAGATCTAAAGGGTGTTATGTGGCCAACTGATTAGATCAGTTTAAGGTTTATGGCGAATTTGGCTTGTATGTCCATGGATTTAAGTGAGTCAACTGTGGCAACTAGGTGCGTTTAGTCTTAATTGATGAGTCAAGTTTTATTTCTTATCACGTTTCAACTTAGGATGTTCTATTATTAACATAGATTATACTTAGGGTGTGTTTGGGGTAGTTTGTGTTTATCTTGATAAGCGGTTTATCTCGAAACGTGGATTGCGAGGTTCTAACCGCGTTCCACGTTTAATTTAAAAAATCAACTGCGTTTTCAGATAAGTTGTTCAAACATATTTTTCAAACTGTTTGGAAACGCCGCTGCAACGAATAAACTGCCCCAAACGAAGTTTTAGGCTAGTCAATTTGATAATTAATATTTACTTGATAAGATCGACTCTTTTATGGTTATTTTTGGTCAAGTTCAATTAGTGGTTAGGCTAACAATTGGCCATCCCGAGGAAGCTAATTGGGACCTATAATCTTTATAAATTAATTTAAAAAATGACTCTCAAGATATATTGTTTGGATTAGCTGAAAATCTTAAATGTATATGGATCCTTGCTACCTTATGTACAAAACACAATATGTTTGATTGTATTTTGGCCAAAACATAGCCTAAGGGTGCTCTTAAAGGTCTCATTGTACATTATTAATTTAGGGACATCCTAAGGGAAGTTCAACTTGAATTGTTGAGATTAATTGATTTTAATTACTTCAATGTAGTCCAAATGAGATACAACCTTTGCTAATAACCAAGTGCAATTGTTATGCTCATGGCTTTGATGATCTAAATTTTACAAAAATGAAATTTGCTAAAAAATATGGGTTTTTTTGCATATTGCCAAATGTCTCTATGTATTTAAGGCTGGTTTAAAGGATTAGCATTGGTTTAACTCTAAGTTAAACTAGTGTCCCATAACCAAGCCTAGAGTATCTTGGAGCCTAATATATTATACTATAAGGCAATTGAAAAAATGAGAATGTGATAGACTTCTATTACTGCTCACTATCAACATTCTTGAGGTTAACATTGATAGAACTCAATTATAATGATGCAATACTTATTTTAAACCCATTCCTTGCAATAAAGATTATCAAATAGCATTTAATAATAGCATTATATATGATTTTCAAAGTTAAATCAAGTTGGAGTTGGTAAAGTGATAATCCAAAGGAAATGTGCCTCTTAATATGAATATTTTCCTTTTTTTATATCATTAATGACAATATTTAAGGAAAAATCATTAGTAACATGCAAGTGGGGCATGAGTTGGACTGTAATCGGGTTGAGTCGAGCTAAGTATGTCATAGATAAGATTTGGCTTGGTCGAATCATAAGTTGTTCATGTTTTGTTTGAACTTGAGCTGAGCTTTCACATATGTGTCCATACTTGATTTATAATTGGCTTGTTTATATTAAAAAAATTTACATACCCAGTACCCAATTCTAATGTATTTACATATCTCAAACCGAAACCTTTATACTTACATGCATAAAACTTTTAATGCTTTAAACTAAGCATGAAAAGGAGTATTTTTTTTTAAAAAAAGTGATAATAGTTCTATTTTCGACATGATATTAAGGATTTGAGTGCTCTGTGTGTGTATGAAAGTTTAAGTGTGAGATATATAAATTCATAAGAATTGTGTGTTATATATGTATATGCTCCTATTAAGTACTTGATTTTATTTTATTTTATTTGAACAAGCCAAAAGTTTTAATGAGTACATGATTTTTTATATAAAAATAAAAAAATTAATTGGTACTTAAGTTTTTATATAATACTAAATAAACTTAAAACTCAAATGAGACTTGTTTTTTTATTTAAAACTAATAATATATAATTTTATAAATCTAAAGAAATAAATAATTGAATATATTTCAAATTAACCTCTTGTTAGTTTATACAAGTAAATAGACTAGCATATGTGTTATAAGTAAGCTTTTTCTCAAATCAAATAATATTAATAAGTAGTAACAAACAAGTTCATTTAAGTAAAAAATAAGAAGAAATTGCATTAAATTTATATGCATGTTGATATTGAATATAATATGTTATTATTAAATATATAATTAAATAAGTTCTGTTAATAAACTATTCTTTAAATAATCTAATATATAAGTATAGAGTTTTCAATAAATTACTACTTGAAAAACAAGTACGTTTGTTTATGAACTTTAGTAAACGAGTTGAACTATGTTTAGATTTGGTTCATTTAACTTCGAGTTAAAAAAAAAAGTTCAAACTTCCTTATTTACTAATTTGAACAAACATAATCGAGTATTAATCGAGCTGAGCTTGAGTTGTTCATCAAATGCATTGACATGAGAGGGTGCATTTTATTTTTACTTGAAGTTTAAAATGTATTTATATTTTATTTAAAATGTATTTATGTTTTATTTATTTATTGCTTACATGAATATAATTTTCACAAAAAAAACTAGACATTCTTAAAATAACTTATTGAGATTATAGCTATCTATTAAAAATATTGATGGTGTTTTTAAAATAACTTATTTATATTTTCATAAAAAAATTTCTTAGCCTATCATTATCTACCATACATATAATATTTTTAATAACATTTTAAATATTTAGATTATATATATATTGAAGACTACTATCAGTCACCCGTATGTATAGAGCTTGACATCAACTAGAAGTGTGTCCTACTATACCAACTTAGAAGGGTACTCCTTGGTCTGGTGTCGGTGATTTACAAGTGGATAATCAAATTTATATTTTGGCATACACACAAGTTTCATGCAGAGAAAATAGTATCAATTTTTTAGTTAAAATATATATTATCATGCATGAATGTAGATGCATTTTGATCAAGAAAGTTTCCATATTTAAATTCAAGATCATCTGATATATTTACTTTATTATTTAATATAGTAAATATTTCTGTTTTACTATCTTATCACGTCTTCATTAATTTTAAAGTTGTTAANCAAGAAAGTTTCCATATTTAAATTCAAGATCATCTGATATATTTACTTTATTATTTAATATAGTAAATATTTATGTTTTACTATCTTATCATGTCTTCATTAATTTTAAAGTCAAGTGTAAACTGAAATCAAGTTGTTAGAATGAAAATATCATAAAAAAACACATCTTAATTGAAATCCAATGAACTTTGGATTATTTTGGGTGGTTTTAATTGCATCAGGAAAATTAATGAGGAAATTGGAGGTTCTACTACTTTATCATGTAAGCTTGCTGATTTTAATAGCTTTGTTTTTAATTTTATACTAGTTAGCCNGTTGTTAGAATGAAAATATCATAAAAAAACACATCTTAATTGAAATCCAATGAACTTTGGATTATTTTGGGTAGTTTTAATTGCATTAGAAACATCAGAGGCTCTACTACTTTATCATGTAAGCTTGCTGATTTTAATAGGTTTGTTTATAATTCTATACTTGTTAACCTTTTTTATAATGGATTCTCTTTTAGTTAGTTTACTCAACAAAACTATTTTTCTTAAGAAAGTTTGTTGGATAGAGTTTTTTGCAGTGATCTTTAGATTGAGAAGTTCCTTGTTTCTTTTGAAAGATTTTGGAACTTCGAACTTCTAATCATTTTCATATTGTTATTTATGTTGGTAATCCTCATAAGTTGAGTTGTAGATTTATGTATAAAAATTACTGGAGCTTCTATCACAATTTTACTTCTTCTCTTCATTTCTTTTGGGGCATTAAAGTGAAGGGAGATCATCTCTTTGCTCTTTTTTAATAAGTTGAGGAATGTTATCATTGTTCTGAAGTGTTATTCTTGGGCTTCTAATTGTTTTATTTTTCATAATATTACTGCTTTAAAGGGACAACAATTTAAGATTAGGTTTCTTTTGGATAATAACCCGAATGATATTTCTATTTCTAAAAAGGCTGCTGTTAAATTTTGGTTAGTTAATGCTTTACATTGTGAATATAAATTATTAAAACAAAGAGTAAAATACTCTTTAACTCTCTAAAGGTGAGGATGATTAAAAATTTTAGTATAAATTATGCTTATCACTTAAGATGATATTTCTAGAGAAATTTTATCATTTTTCTATTAGGCATTCAATTGTCATGTTATTAATTATGCTCATTACTTTAATGCATTTCCTATTAATCATATTTTAAATACTTAATAATGTTCTTATTTACTATGAATTTCTCGAATAATTATATAAAATAAGATTTTTTTATGTATTGGGTCTAATAAGACCACTGGTTCTGATAGTTTTGCAGCTAAATATTTTAAGGATACTTGGGAGAATTTTTTTGTAATGATTGTATTACTACTATTAAATATTTTTTCCCTCCTATAATCTTCCTAATATAATTAATTACACTACTATCACTCTCATTTCCAAGAAAAAATCAAGCTCATACATTTTTTGATTTCAAACCCAACTCTCTTTGCAATACAATTTATAAGGTTACTTTGAAGCTTATTGCAAACTTGACTTAAAAATTTGCTCTAGAATATTATTAATCATGCTAAAGGTGCTTTCATTTCTGATTGTGCTTTAGTTTTAATTCTATTAATGTTATTGCATAGGTGAAGAAATGGATAGAGGTTTACTTTGTAAGAGAAGACCAATACCTCACATGATTAGCCAATATTGTGTCAGTTAAAAAGAAAAATGGATAAATCCATGTTTGTGTCGACTTCAAGGATTTGAGAAAAGCCTGTCCAAAAGATGAATTTTTGTTGTCGATAACAATAAATCTAGAATATTATTAATCATACACAATATAATTTTATCTTATGAACTCTTATTTAGTTTTAATTCTATTAATGTTAATAAAGATTTTTGTGCAAAAATTGATATTTAAAAATTTTTTTGACAATATCAATCATCAATTTATTTTAGATAGATGAACTCATATGGACTTTCATAATACTTCTATTAATTATATTAAAGCTTGTATCTTTAATGTTTAGTTCTCTGTTATATTTAATGATGAGATGAAGGGATTTTTTCTTCTAACTCTCCTACTAGAAAAGAGTGTCATATGTCTCCTTACACCATCTTTACAATTCATATAAATGCTTTCTCTTATCTTATGGAATTCATTATTCAAGTTTTAGCATTACTAAACATATCATTGAGAGTTATAATATTTTTTTGTCTTATTTATGCCGATGATATATTAGTGTTTGATAAAGCTGATGTTAATTATGTTACTAAATTTCAGATATTCTGAATTATTTTCATAAATCTCTAACCTTAGTGTTAATAAAGATAGATTGGTTATTTATTTTTGTAAATTTGTTGACTCAAATTTACAAAATTACTTATGTGAAGTTAATGGTTTCTCTTTAAAATCTCTACCTTACATTATTTTGGTGTTCCTATCAATTCTTTTAAGCTTCTTACTACTAATTATTCTAAGTTATGAGATAAGCTTCAAAATTGGCTTGCTGGCTGAAAACATAAATTTTTAGCTTTTGTAAGTAGATTTTAACTTTTGAAGCATACTCTTTGGAGTTATTTACATTATTATTTTTGTGCTATTATTATTCTTAAAGAAATTAGAAAAAAAAAATTCTTATGTTAAGATTTTTTTATAATAATGGTGCTCACTCTAATATTCATACTATTTCTTAGCTTAAACATAAGATGTATGGTGGCATTGGTTTGCCTAATTTAGACATGCTTATTTTAATATGCTAATCTAAAATTATTTAGAGACATTTTAATTTTTATTCTCTTTTAGTCATTTGGTGGTTTCATCATTGTGGTTCTCTGTAGATTAAGCATAGGACCAGCTCATTTTCTTTTTGAAAGATAGATTAATTCAAGTAACTTTGAAAATTAAAAATTGTCATTAATTTTGATTAACTTGAATAATAATCTTCTTTTTTGTTTTAATCCATGGTTGAATAATACTTCTCTTTTAGAAAAGTTTGGCAATGATATTTTTATTTGTTTAATCTTCCTCATTTCAATAAAGTTTGTGAAGTTATTTATATTTATAATAGGTTTTTATAGCATTGGTAATATTTCTTATTTTTTTATCTAATATTTATTCATAAAATCTCAATTATTAATAATTTTACCACGTCTTTGGAAGGTTAAGATAAATATACTCATAAACTTATTTATCATTTGATTTTTGATAGCTCTTCTATTGTTTGTTGGAAGAATTATGCCTGACTTAAATGTTATTCTTTTAGATTTTCTATTATCACTTGAAAATTCTGAATAATGGTCTTAAAACTATGGATGCCTTGATTACTAGAGGTATTATGATCAACAATTCTTGTGTTTATGCTTGATTTATAATAAAACTCGTAATCATATATTTTTTTAATGAAATTTTTCTCACTCCTTATTAAAAAGATGTGTTTTATCAGAGAATTTTTAACTTTTAAGTGACAATATGTTATGTATCCTTTCTCAGATAGATTATTTTTTTTTTCAATTATTATCAAGAGATTTTATTACTTGTTGCTCATGCTACTGTTTATTATATTTATAAACAAAGAAATTATATCATTTTTAATGATATTATCGCTTCTTCTTTGAAGAGGTTTTAATATTTATGAGACACCTAAGTTGAAATGCACCAGGTGAAAGTTTAAAAAAATATTCTTTTGTACACTAAAGATCTTTATTATTTAATTTATCTATCAGAGTATCTTCATTTCTTATTGTTTCTCTTCATTAAAATGGATGGATTTCTTATCAACTATTTAATGAATTTTTCTCTTCATTATTTGTGGTTCTGTTTGCATTTTTCGATTGATCTTTGCTTTTTTTGTTTATTTTCAATTTTTATGATAATTGGATACTAATCTTGATTTTGGTTCTTTTTAGCTATCTTTAGTCGTGGTATGATGTTCTTGTTCCTTTCTTAAAAATTGTCTTTAATTTTGTTCGTATTACATTAAAGTTAGATGTAACTAATTTTCAATCATTTAATGTAGCCTAAAAATTATAATTGAGTTTTCTCTAGCTGTTTTTTTTCCTCTTCCTGGTTCTAGAGGTTCTCTTTATTTGATAATATTGGGTTGTAATATTTGATGTTTTTTTGAATGTTTCATGCTTTGGTTGTCTTAGTAGTAGGTTGGTGACTTTTTTTGTCATAAATTTTCTTTGAATCTGGATGGGTGCTCTGGCTTATGGACTGGGCTTGACTGAGCACTCTTTATGATTGTTCTTTTCTATTTTGATTTTTATTATTTGGGTTTGTAGTTATGTTTTTTTGATTTGATTGGTTTTTTTTAATGAGAGTGCTAATTGTTATTTTTATTTGGTGAACTGCTTATTAGTGGATATTATTTTCTTTGATGATCTTCTTCCTGAATTCTTATTGGTGAGTTAAAATTCATTGATTTATTTGATATTGCTTTTCTTGTAGAGGTTGTTACTTTGTTGTGTTGGATTTAGCCTTTGTTTGTGGTGGTTATTCTAATATTGATAATTGCGTACGTTCTTTTTACTTTTTTTTTAGTTATGATATACCCTATCCTTTTTTAGAGTGTGAATTGTTCACATAAATTTTATTCTCATTTGCTCAACTATTTTATTGTACTACATGAATTTGGATGGAATTAATTTTTAACCATGTAATGCAGTTAAAAAATTATATTTGAGTTTTATGACTACTTTCTCATTTTTCTTCATGCTTTTGATTGTTCTCTGTTATTGATATTATTGTGATTGTAATATCTGATGTTCTTTGAATATTCAATAATTTGGCACCTTAAAAAGTTCTTTTCATTAGTTTATTTTTTTTGAATTTGGATGAATGATTTGGGTAGTGGATTTGAGTTTGATTGAGCTCTTCATATCTTCATGATTGACCATTTCTATTTTGGTTTTCAGTTTTAGAGCTTTTATTGTTTTTTTATTTTGGTTTTGTAGGATTTCTAAATTGAGATGCTGCCGACACTATTTTGGGTGTGGAGTTGCCCGTTGGAAGCTGTCGGACACATGAATCGAAATCTAGTCGCCTACTTCGGAAGGACATTTAATATATATATATATGAAATCAAACTGACTCCATATTTTTCATAGTTCAAATGAAAAAGCACTATACCTCATACCCTGCGTCTATGCCAAAAGATAAACACAAGACTTAAGGATGAGACTCAATTAAATAAACTAAGAAATATATGACATTTATTTGGTCCGCGAAACCATTTTATTTGTCGACAACTTCTCCTATTTAATATAAAGAATTAAATATGATTTATATTAAGCTAGGTTCGGAAAAACATCATATAAGGGCAAGCCCCTATAATTAATTACATCTTAGATAACCGGAGTCACCCAATAAAACTCTCGATAAAATCAGGAGATATTGTCTTTAAGGAGGTAAAAGGATTGAGACTTTTCAATGAGATCAGTCAAAAGATGTGTGAAAGGAGAATGACTCAAATTTGAAACATTTTATTGTGGAATCCAGAGGAAGAATTAGGGGATGTCACAAATCTTGAGGAGAACCTCAGTGACTTCTCAAACTATCCTATGGTTTGGCTTCAATTTTGGATATTAGAACTATAAAATATTTCATCATGCCAATTTTATTAAGTAGGGCTCATTTTCGTGAGAAACAATCATACAAATTGCCTGTAAGATATGAGGATTTAAGTTGTGACAGACGACAACCTCGAAATTCTGAGACAAGTTAGGGTATAACAGAGCTATCCAAAAGGGAGTTGTCCAAAAGGCCTAAAGAAAAGTTAAGGATTTATGTTGCATAAGCAAAAGGTTAATATGGATTGTTGTTTAATTCTAAGAAATGAAGGGTTTAGCTTATGAAACATGTTTGCTAGCTCTAAGCTCCTCGTCGTAGCGAGTTTGAGTTTTTTAAAGTGTCAAGTTATGATGTCAAATCAGATGTCTCTGTCGTTATAGTTCTTTTAAATGTTATTGGGCATATTAAAGTTGATTAGAGCGACACCAGTTATGATCATACGGTTCCCTCATTCTAGCACCACTATTTTCTATTAGATTCACTTAGTCCAAATGAATTTACTAAACGTAACATAATGAATTCCATACTTTTATTTAGACCATGGGAAATCTCGTTAGCAACCGTAGGTTACCTCCTTCGAGGCATGCCCGATCATCTGATAAAGACGTCTTAATTTAGTTGTAGTTGTTATTTTTATGATGTTTGTGATTAAATCTTGAGTTGTCTTATATTTTGAATATTGTGGCGGTGAGTTTTATCTTGATTGATTTTAGTTTTGGTTTTGGTTTTAGTTTTATGGCTATCCTAGCAGTTTATGTTTTCATGCAGGGTGACATCATTGTTTTTATAAGCATGAAAGTACATTATAGGAAGTATGAGAAAAGAAAGCACTATAAACTGTAAAAGGGTACCTGGCTAGTCTTCTCATTCCACCACCTGAAAGGTCAGTACTTACAGAGCACATGCATATATATATATATATATATATATATATATATATATATATATATAATTTTGCAGGAATTAAAACATGCTTATAAGGNTGTCCTACAAGATTTCCAAAGGATCTTGAAGAAGCTTCGGGTAATACCATAGACATTTCATAGTCCCTAGAATTATCTTGAGTTTTTTTTGTCTTATTATGTTTACTATATAGTTCATCCGATTAATACCCCTATGCTTAGTGAATTATGATATTTTTATTATCTTTTAAGTGAGGTAATCATCACTTGATATCTCATTTATGAGTTATATAAGTAAAGACCTTTTGGGGGCAACTTGACTTAATTAAGGAATTTAATTAATTTGATTTTTAAAGAATGTGCATGTAGTGTTTTTGAAAGGTTTTAAATTAATCATGGTTAATTCTCTAAACCTCCTTAAACAAAATTTTGATTAATCCTATTTCACTACTAAACCCTTAATGTTTAATGGGTAGATTTGCAAAAAAAGAATTTTTTAATATTTATATTCTTAATACTTATCATAAATTATAAATTGTCTAAAAAACCCTTAGTAAGGGGTTAAAATCAGTGAATTATAATCTTAATATCAAGCACTTCACCTTAATATCTTCCTATTTAATTATTCTTCCAAATTTCATTAATTTGAAAAATTATAAATTTATCTTTTATGAGATTCAAAATGAGGTTGGTTTCTACCACTTATCCCTTTTATGTTTCAATCATCAAGACATGTTATTTTAAGATCACTTATTACCCATTCACCCTCATGATCAGACCTAAATATTAATTAAGCTTTAAATTCATAAATTACTCTTTTGCCCATAAGGCCTTAACACCCTATAATTCATTAAATCAAACTAAAATGACTTGAATATTTTATGTTACCTCACTCATGGGTTAATTAAAACATCAGAGAAAAAAATGTGATTTTTCCAAGTTTATTTAATTTTAATAATTATTTTTAATGCAAAATAGGGATTTTCAATGAAAATTTAATAAATTAACTGAAATAAAACATATGTCCTTAAGAAAATTATTAGAGGTTCACCTAGGTTAGAGGACCACATAAACAAATTTTCATAATTTTTAGTTTTTTGATTTAATTATTAAAATTATTTGTTTGTTTAGAGTATTAATTAAATATAAAATAATATTTAGATGGAAAATTAAGTTTTATATTTTTATTAAATCCCTTTGAGTTTAGGAAATCTAAAAAAACAAATTTCATAATTTTGTAGCTTATATTTTAATTATTAGAATTATTTTAGTCAAAAATAGGGAAAATCCATTTTTAAGCCTTTTAAAAGTAATATCCGAACTTAGAAACTTGGAAAAATTATTTTAGTTAGTTCCAAGTGATAGGAGGCCAAATGTTATATTTCAGAGTGTTTTTAAAATTTTGTGATTTTTATGATTTTGAGTTGATTTTTTATTATTTAAAGGCTTAAAATTAGCTAAAAAAATGAAGTATTTATTTTTATTTTTCTTGGATTCCTCTGGTTATAAGGAGCTCCAAAAACCAACTTTGGTGATTTTTTTTTTGAATTTTATTGCCAAAAATGTCATTTCACTTGATTAAAACATTTAAGTGACTAAATTAACTCCAATTGACTTGAAATTTTTAAGGGGAGCTCCCCTAACATTAAATTATAGTGTGAAATAGTTTTTATGCCATTTACATTCATAATTACTCCAAATTAATTTTATTTCATTTTTTAGGGATGACGATAATTAAGATTATTTTTAATGAGTTAAATCAATTTTTATTTTTCATAGGGTCCTCTAACCACAGTGAACCTACCAAAATAAGTTTTGTATTTTTTTATGATTATTTTAATTATTATAATTTTTAAACCAAAACAAGGACCATTAACTTGAAAAATAGATATCTATGCCTGGAGGGGAAGCCTTGGTCAAATGAAGCTCGATTTAAGGTTAACTTTCAATACCTTGGTCCAAGAGGGGAAGCCTCAATTGGATGCTTGTGAAAGCTTCGTGTGGGTCCCAAGAGCCTAGGGATGGAGCCTCAAGTCATGGTAAATCGCCTAAATATGATTTCGATCAAGGCCGAATTCCTATTTCAACTTAGGAATTAGGCTAAAAAATTGAGCTCGAGGAGTGGATTTAGCTGGCTAAGGATGATTGGGTTAAGCTCAAGAGATCTCAAGGAAGCTTTAGACGCAATTTGGTAGAGTATCCCCAAAGAATTTCAAGCTCTCCCCCTTTGGCCATGGAATGGGGTTTAAATAGAGTAGCTTGGAGAGGCCACCAGGGGCAATTTTTGGGTGTCCTAAGTTGCTTATGTGGATGCCAACAAGGTGAAAAAATCTAATTGGGATAAGGCTTGAGTTGGAATGATTTGATTTTGGATCTAGAACTTTAGGAATGATTTTAATTAAATGGATGATGAAAAGAAATGATTGTCATGTGGGCTTTGGACTTGGGCTTTTGGAATTAAGTGTAGTGAGCTTTGGGCTTTGGGCTTTTTTAAAAAGGAAATTGAATTTATGCTAAAATTTGGGCTAATGGAATGTTGAGTTTGGTGTATAAATATGTCATGAGGGATTTTGAATTGAATTGGTGGGCCAACTTAGTGGATTTAGGCATATGGTCTAAATTNTAGCCTTTTTATAATGGATTCTCTTTTAGTTAGTTTACTCAACAAAAATATTTTTCTAAAAAAAGTTTGTTGAGTTCCTAGTTTTTTTTGAAAGATTTTGGAACTTCAAGCTTCTAATCATTTTCATATTGTTATTTATGTTGGTAATTCTCATAAGTTAACTTGTAGATTTATGTATAAAAATTACTGGAGCTTCTATCACAATTTTACTTCTTCTCTTCATTTCTTTTTGGGGCATTAAAGTGAAGGGAGATCATCTCTTTGCTCTTTTGTAATAAGTTGAAGAATGTTACCATTGTTCTGAAATATTATTCTTGTGCTTCTAATTGTTTTGTTTTTTTATAATAATACTTCTTTAAAGAAACAATAGTTTAAGATTAGGTTTCTTTTGGATAACAACCCGAATGATATTTCTATTTCTAAAAAGGCAGCCGTTAAATTTTGGTTAGTTAATGCTTTACATTGTGAATATAAATTGTTAAAACAAAGAGCAAAATACTCTTTAACTCTCTAAATGTGAGGATGATTAAAAATTTTAGTATAAAAAAATTAAAATTAATGGTTGTTGTATGTTTGTTAAGGAAATGTTTGTCAATAATTTGATTTTTAGTACTTAAGATGATATTTCTAGAGAAATTATATCATTTTTCCATGAGGCATTCAATTGTCATGTTATTAATTATGCTTATCACTTTAATGCATTTCCTATTAATGATATTTTAAATACTTAATAATGTTCTTATTTACTATGGATTTCTTGAATAATTATATAAAATAAGAATTTTTTATGTATTGGGCCTAATAAGACCACTGGTCCTGATAGTTTTGCAGCTAAATATTTTAAGGATACTTGGGAGATTTTTTTGTAATGATTGTATTATTGCTATTAAATATTTTTTCCCTCCTATAATATTCCTAATATAATTAATTACACTCCTTCACTCTCATTTCCAAGAAAAATCAAGCTCATACATTTTTTGATTTCAAACCCAACTCTTTTTATAATACAATTTATAATGTTACTTTAAAGCTTATTGCAAACTTGACTTAAAAGTTTGCTCTAGAATATTATTAATCATGCTAAAGCTGCCTTCATTTCTGATTGTGCTATTGCGGACAATATAATTTTAGCTAATGAACTCTTATTTAGTTTTAATTCTATTAATGTTAATAAAGATTTTTGTGCCAAAATTGATAATTTTAAAAAAAACTTTTGACAATATTAATCGTCAATTTATTTTAAATAGATGAACTCATATGGACTTTCCTAATACTTTTATTAATTATATTAAAGCTTGTATCTTTAATGTTTAGTTCTCTGTTATATTTAATGATGAGATGAAGGGATTTTTTCTTCTAACTCTCCTACTAGAAAAGAGTGTCATATGTCTCCTTACACCATCTTTACAATTCATATAAATGCTTTCTCTTATCTTATGGAATTCATTATTCAAGTTTTAGCATTACTAAACATATCATTGAGAGTTATAATATTTTTTTTATCTTATTTATGCCAATGATTTATTAGTGCTTGATAAAGCTGATGTTAATTATGTTAATAAATTTCAGATATTCTGAATTATTTTCATAAATCTCTAACCTAAGTGCTAATAAAGATAGATTGGTTATTTATTTTTGTAAATTTGTTGACTCAAATTTACAAAATTACTTATGTGAAGTTAATGGTTTCTCTTTAAAAACTCTACCTTACATTATTTTGGTGTTCCTATCAATTCTTCTAGGCTTCTTGCTACTAATTGTTCTAAGTTATGAGATAAGCTTCAAAATTGTCTTGTTGGCTGAAAACATAAATTTTTATCTTTTGTTGGTAGATTTTAACTTTTGAAGCATACTATTTGGAGTTATTTACATTATTAGTTTTGTGCTATTACTATTCATAAAGAAATTAGAAAAAAAATTTCTTATTTTAAGATTTTTTTTTTAATAATGGCGCTCACTCTAATATTCATACTATTTCTTAGCTTAAACATAAGATATATGGTGGCATTGGTTTTGCCTAATTTAGACATGCTTATTTTAATATGCTAATCTAAAATTATTTAGAGACATTTTAATTTTTACTCTCTTTTAGTCATTTGGTGTTTTCATCGTTGTGGTTCTCTGTAGATTAAGCATTGGAATAGCTCATTTTCTTTTTGAAAAATAGATTAATTCAAGTAGCTTTGAAAATTAAAATTTGTCTTTAATTTTGATTAACATTAATAGTAATCTTCTTTTTTGTTTTAATCCATGGTTGAATAATACTTCTCTTTTAGAAAATTTTGGCAATTATATTTTTATTTTGTTTAATCTTCCTCATTTCAATAAAGTTTGTGAAGTTATTTATATTTATAATTAGGTTTTTATAGCATTAGTAATATTTCTTATTTTTTGTCTAATATTTATTCATAAAATCTCAATTATTAATAATTTTACCACGTCTTTGGAAGGTTAAGATAAATATACTCATAAACTTATTTATCATTTGATTTTTGATAGCTCTTCTATTGTTTGTTGGAAGAATTATGCCTGACTTAAATGTTATTCTTTTAGATTTTCTATTATCACTTGAAAATTCTGAATAATGGTCTTAAAACTATGGATGCCTTGATTACTAGAGGTATTATGATCAACAATTCTTGTGTTTATGCTTGATTTATAATAAAACTCGTAATCATATATNTAGAGGTATTATGATCAACAATTCTTGTGTTTATGCTTGATTTATAATAAAACTCGTAATCATATATTTTTTAATGAAATTTTTCTCACTCCTTATTAAAAAGATGTGTTTTATCAGAGAATTTTTAACTTTTAAGTGACAATATGTTATGTATCCTTTCTCAGATAGATTATTATTTTTTTCAATTAATATCAAGAGATTTTATTACTTGTTGCTCATGCTACTGTTTATTATATTTATAAACAAAGAAATTATATCATTTTTAATGATATTATCGCTTCTTCTTTGAAGAGGTTTTAATATTTATGAGACACCTAAGTTGAAATGCACTAGGTGAAAGTTTAAAAAAATATTCTTTTGTACACTAAAGATCTTTATTATTTAATTTATCTTTCAGAGTATCATCATTTCTTATTGTTTCTCTTCATTAAAATGGATGGATTTCTTATCAACTATTTAATGAATGTTTCTCTTCATTATTTGTGGTTCTGTTTGTATTTTTAGATTGTTCTTTGCTTTTTTTGTTTATTTTAGATTTTTATGATAATTGGATACTAATCTTGATTTTGGTTCTTTTTAGCTATCTTTAGTCGAGATATGATGTTCTTGTACATTTCTTAAGGTTAACTATTCACTGAAATCTTATCATGTTTTGCTTAACTATTTTGTTCGTATTATAATAAATTTAGATGTAACTAATTTTCAATCATTTAATGTAGCCTAAACATTATAATTGAGTTTTCTCTGGTTATTTTTTTCCCTCTTCCTGGTTCTAGAGGTTCTCTTTATTTGATAATATTAGGGTTGTAATATTTGATGTTTTTTTGAATTTTTCATGCTTTGGTTGTCGTAGTAGTAGGTTGGTGATTTTTTTTTGTCATAAATTTTCTTTGAATCTGGATGGGTGCTCTGGTTTATGGACTGAGTTTGACTGAGCACTCTTTATGATTGTTTTTCTCTATTTTTATTTTTATTTTTTGGGTCTTTGGTTATGTTTGTTTTGATTTTATTGATTTTTTTAATCAGAGTGCTAGTTGTTATTTTTGTTTGGTGAACTGCTTATTAGTGGATATTATTTTCTTTGATGATCTTCTTCCTGAATGCTTATTGGTGAGTTAAAATTCATCGATTTATTTGATGTTGTTTTTCTTGTAGAGGTTGTTACTCTGTTACGTTGGATTTAGCCTTTGTTTGTGGTGGTTATTCTGATGTTGATAATTGCGTACATTTTTTTTTACTTTTTTTTTGAGTTATGATATACCCTATCCTTCTTTAGAGTGTGAATTGTTCACATAAATTTTACCCTCATTTGCTCAGCTATTTTATTGTACTAAATAAATTTGGATGGAATTAATTTTTAACCATGTAATGCAATTAAAAAATTATGTTTGAGTTTTATGGCTACTTTCTCATTTTTCTTCAAGCTTTTGGTTGTTCTATGTTATTGATATTATTGTGATTGTAATAGCTGGTGTTCTTTTGAATATTAAAAAATTTGGTACCTTAAAAAGTTCTTTTCATTAGTTTATTTTTTTTTAATTTGGATGAATGCTTTGGGTAGTGGATTTGAGTTTGATTGAGCTCTCCATATCTTCATGATTGACCATTTCTATTTTGGTTTTTGGTTTTGGAGCTTTGATTGTTTTTTTATTTTAGTTTTGTAGGATTTCTAAATTGTGATGTTGTCGACACTATTTTGGGTGTGGAGTTACCCGTTGGAAGCTGTCTGTCACCGGAATCGAAATCATGTCGTCCGCTTCGGAAGGACATTTAATATATATATGAGTTTAGAAAAAATATAAAATCAAACTGACCCTGTATTTTTCATAGTTCAAATGAAAGAGCATTATACCTCAAACCATGTATCTATCCAGAAAGATAAACACAAGACTTGAGGATGATGATCGATCAAATAAACTAAGAAATATATGACATCTGTTTGATATGCAAAATAATTTTATTTGTCAACAATTTCTCCTATTTAATACAAAGAATTAAATAAGGTTTATATTAAGCTGGGTTCAGAAAAGCTTTTTATAAGGGCAAGCCCTTATAGTTAATTACGTCTTAAATAACCGGAGTCACCCAAGAAAATTCTCGATAAAAATTAGGGGATATTATCTTCAAGGAGGTCAAACAATTATGACTTTTCAATGAGATCAGACAAAAGAGGTGTGAATGGAGAATGACTCAAGTTTAGAACATTTTATTGTGGAATCCAATGGAGGAAGAACTAGGGGATGTCACAGATCTTGAGGAGAACCTCGATGACTTATTAAACTACCTATGGTTTGGCTTCAATTTTGGATATTAGAACTATTGAATATTTCATCCTGTCAATTTTATTAGGTAATGCTTATATTCATGTGAAACAATCACACAAAATAGCTTGGAAGATATGAGGATTTAGGTTGTGACAGATGACAACTTTGGAATACTAAGATGACTTAGGGCTTATATTGTATAACAGAGCTATACAAAAGGCTTAAAGAAAAGTTAAGGATTTATGTTGCATAAGTAAACAACCTTGAAGTCCTATGGATTGTTGTTTAATTATAAGAAATGAAGGGTTTAGCTGATGAAGACATGTTTTGCTGTTGAAGATGACCGTGCTGCCCACGATGTTAGCTCCATTCTAAGAAATGAAGGGTTGTAGCGAGTTTAAGTTTCTTAATGTGTCAAGTTATGATGTTAAATCAAACATCCCTATGGTTATAGTTCTTTTAAATATTTTGGGGCATATTAAAGTTATTAGAGCAGCACTGGTTAGGATCCTACGATTCTCTCATTCTAACACCACTATTTTCTATCAGATTCACTTAGTCCAAATGAATTTACTAAACTCAACTTAATAAATTTTGTACTTTCATTTAGACCATGGGAAATCTCGTTAGCAACCGTAGGTTACCTCCTCCGAGGGATTCCCGATCATCCGATATAGACGTCTTAATTTTGTTGCAATTATTATTTTTGTGATGTTTGTGATTAAATCTTGAATTGTCTTATATTTTGAATGTTGTGGCGGTGAGTTTTATCTTGGTTGATTTTAGTTTTGGTTTTGGTTCAGTTTTGTGGTTATCCTAGCAATTTTGGTTTCCATGCAGTGTGACATCATTGTTTAACATGTAAGTTTATAAGCTTGAAAGTACAGTATAGGAAGTACGAGAAAAGAAAGCACTGTAAACTGTAAAAACGTACCTGATCAGTCTTCTCGTTCCACCACTTGAAAGTTCAGTACTTGCAGAGCATATGCATATATATATAATTTTGCAGGAATTAAAACATGCTTATAAGGAAAGTAGAAAATACAAATTTAAGGCGTGTCTATCAGATCCCATGTCATAACTTAGTGGGTTTAAATTCTAATGATGATTCCATTAAGCAAATCATAATAAGTCCAGATATCCTACAAGATTTCCAAAGGATCATGAAGAAGCTTCAGGTAATACCCTAGACATTTCGTAGTCCCTAGAATTATCTTGAGTTTGTTTTGGTCTTATTATGTTTATTATATAGTTCATCCAATTAATACCCTTATACTCAGTGAATTATGATATTTTGATTATATCTTAAGTGAGGTAATCATCACTTGATATCTTATTTATAAGTTATATAGGCAAAGACCTTTTAGGGGCAACTTGATTTAATTAAGGAATTTAATTAATTTGATTTTTAAAGAATGGGCTTGTAGTGGTTTTGAAATGTTTTAAATTAATCATGGTTAATTCTCTAAACCTTCTTAAACAAAATTTTGATTAAGCGTAGTTCACTACTAAACCCTTAAGTTTAATGGGTAGATTTGCAAAAAAGAATTTTTTAATATTTATATTTTTAATCCTTATCAGGAATTTTAAATTGTCTAAAAAACCATTAGTTAGGGGTTAAAATCAGTGAGTTATAATCTTAAAATCAAACCCCTCACCTTAATATCTTCCTATTTAATTATTCTTCCAAATATCATTAATTTGAAAAATTATAAATTTATCTTTATGAGATTCAAAGTGAGGTTGGTTTCTACCATTTATCCCTTTTATGTTTCAATCATCAAGATATATTATTTTAAGATCACTTATTACCAATTCACCCTCTTGACCAGACCTAAATATTAATTAAGCTTTAAATTCCAAAATTACATTTTTGCCCATAAGGTCTTAACACCCTATAATTCATTAAATTAGACTCAAATGACTTGAAGATTTTATGTTACCTCACTTATGGTTTAATTAAAACATCAGAGGAGAAAATATGATTTTTCCAAGTTTATTTAATTTTTATAATTATTTTTAATGTAAAAATACAAATTTTCAATGAAAATTTAATAAATCAACTTAAACAAAACATATATCCTTAATAAAATTATTGGAGGTTCATCTAGGTTAGAGGACCACTTGGAACAATTTTCATGATTTTTAGTTTTTAATTTAATTATTAAAATTATTTGTTTGTTTTGAGTATTAATTAAATATAAAATAATAATTAGATGGAAAATTAAGTTTTATATTTTAATTAAATCCCTCTGAGTCTAGGAAATCCAAAGAAACAATTTTCATAATTTTGTGACTTATATTTTAATTATTAGAATTATTTTAGTGAAAAATAGGGAAAATCCATTTTTATGTCTTTTAAAATTAATATCTTAACTTAGAAATTTGGAAAAATTATTTTAATTGGTTCCAAGTGACCAGGAAGCAAAATTTGACATTTTAGTATGTTTTTACAATTTTGTGATTTGTATGATTTTTAATTGATTTTTGATTATTTAAAGGCTTAAAATTAGCTCAAAAAATGAAGTGCTTATTTTTATTTACATTTTATTTTTCTTAGGTTCCTCTGGTTATAAGGAGCTCCAACAACCAACTTTGGTAATTTTTTTTAATTGAATTTTATTTATTATAATTATTTTAATGCCAAAAAAGTCATTTCACTTGATTAATACATTTAAGTGGCTAAATTAACTCTAATTGACTTGAAACTTTTATGGGGAGCTCCCCTAACATTAAATTATAGTGTGGAATAATTTTTATGCCATTTACATTCATAATTACTCCAAGTTAATTTTATTTTATTTTTAGGGTTGGTGATAATTAAGATTATTTTTATTGAGTTAAATCAAGTTTTTATTTTTTCTAGGGTCCTCTAACCACACTAAACCTACCAAAATAAGTTTTGTATTTTTCTGATGAGTATTTTAATTATTATAATTTTTAAACCAAAATAGAGGCCATTAACTTGAAAAATAAATATCTATGCTTAGAGATCTCCCCTAACCTTTGAAAAATCATGAAAAGAATTCTAAGAACATGTAGAATCAAAAACCCAAAGATCAAATCATGGTGAAATTTCTATACAAATGGAGAATCAAAGTAAGCAGAACACTATTTAATCAATTAAAAATAATACATGTATCAAATAAACTTGAAAATATTTTCACATTATTCTCCTCTCTTCACTGAGCAACAAAATATTTTTATTTTATTTTTATAATTTTTCTACACAAAGTTATGCATTTTTGAAGTTTTGAGAATTAAATAAATAGAAAAAAGCTCCTAATTTCCTACTTATCCGCGTCATCCTCGTACACATCGAAGAGATGTGTGTCACTGTGGGATTAGGAACCACCAACTGAGTCATCCTGCTCTTTTCGAATCACGGCTCCGTTCGACGCAATCAGAGCCGTCCGCGCGATACACGGAAGATGGGACGCTCTTCCGTCATCGTCCCAACGCATCAAGCCCACAAACCGTCCATTTTCAAACTCTAATATCTCACATGATTCTTAACCAAATCAAGTGTGGTTTTTTTTTAAAATTGCTCGTCTTGACTAGGAGAACACATTTATACGGTTGATCGACCCTTAAATTAACTCTATACACATGGGGATGGAGTCCAAGTCGTGGTGAATCACCTAGATATGATTTCGACCAAGGCCGAATTAGAGGGTTGATCAAAGTCCACCTTAGGGTGCTCTGGTGATGGGGCTTTTGTGGGGGATCTTCTTTTCTTGCTGTGGGGATGGTGTGGGTGCAATTAATTTGAATTTGGTGGAGGTTTGGAGAGTGTCCTGTTTCGGCATAGGAATTGAGCTCAAAAATTGAGCTCGAGCAGTGGATTTGAGTGATTAAGAATGGTTGGGTTAAACTCAAGAGGTCTCAAGGAAGCTTTGGAAGCAATTAGACAGAGTCTCCCCAAGGAATTTCAAGCTCTCCCCCTTTGTCCAT
>JXCR01087217.1:4181-51504 GCA_002079205.1 Phalaenopsis hybrid cultivar | reverse complement strand
GGGGGGGGGGGGGGGGGGGGGGGGTTTAAATAGAGGGGCTTGGAGAGGCCACCAATGGCAATTTGTGAGTGTCTTAAGTTGCTTATGTGGATGCCAAGAAGGTGCAAAAATTCAAGTGGGATGAGACAACTTGGATGGGTTTAATTTTGAGTTTTGGCCTAGGTGGTGCTTTTGAAATTTGGTTTTCCGGCCAACAAAGTGACTGGCCTGCCAGGGAGGGGTCATCATCCAGTCCAGGGAGGTAAAAGCTTGATCTTGGTGAAGTCAATTGAGGTTGGCCATACGTAAAGACATGGGATTGAAATATTATGAGAAAAGGGCTAATTTGGGTCAAATTGGGTTAAGACATGATTTGGGTTGGGTTCACCCCTCAAGGCTGGTTTGGGTGCTAAGGAGAATCAGGTGGCTCAGCTTAATCATCATGGTGAGGTCTCTATCCAAAGAGATTTGGCTAAACATGGGTTAGAGTGATTCATGGGAGGGGTTAAAAGAATCTTAAAGATATTTGAAAGTGTTTTAACCTCTTTCTAATAATAGCTTGATGATGTTGCATGGCTCTCATGGCTTGCCTATGGCTTGGAAGTGGCTCCATGGCTTGTCCTTGGCTTGGTCCACTTTCATGAGGAGGGATTTTTGAATTTATGAAATATTTTGGTGGAGTTTGGCACGAGGCTTGATTTTGAATGATTTGATTTTGGATTTAGGACTTTAGGAATAATTTTAATCAAATGGATGATGAAAAGAAATAATTGTTATGTGGGTTTTGGACTTGGGCTTTTGGAATTAAGTGTAGAGGGCTTTGGGCTTTTTTAAAAAGAAAATTGAATTTGGGATAATGTAATGTTGAGTTTGGTGTATAAATATGTCATGAGGGATTGGGCAAAGTTTCGAGTGATTTTGAATTGAATTGGTGGGCCAATTTGGTGGATTTATGCATATGGTCAAAATTGGGTCTTTTTGATTTGAATGAAATTAAGCTTGCAATTGGATCAAATTGGGCTTGAATTTTCTTTAGAATAGAATTGAGGATGCTGAATTTTGGTTTAGAATTGAAATTGGGCAAGATTAGGGTCAATTGGGCCAAAATTGGGGTTAATTTGGGGGCATTTGGGCCTTTAAGGGCAAGTTGGGGCTTTTGGTCAAATTGGGTAAAATTGGTCAAATTGATAATCAAAAATTGAAATTGGGAATATTTGAGATTCTTTTGGAATTTTTGGAATTTTTAGGTCATGGGGGGGCATTTTGGTAATTTTGGCAATTTTTTGGATATTTTGACAATTTGGTAAATTTTGGTCAATTTAAGTAGTGGTGAGTGATTTGAGATGTTTTTTGTATAAATTTGGGTATTTTGAATAATTTTGGGATTTTGGGCAAAAATTAGGGTTGTAGGGGTATTTTGATAATTTGGTGGTTTTGGGCCAAAATGGGCTAACAAGCCATGAAGTCACATTAATCCAATAGGGGTCATGTGAGGACTCATTTTAGATGCTTAATATGATGGTTCTAACCCTCTTAGCCAAAGACTAGTGGCATAGGGTCATGCATGTGAGCTTCATAAAAGGAGTCAGGAAACCAAACTATGGGTATGTGAGAGAGTGTAGCGTGTGCAAGTTAGCCCCACCAAACCAGATCACCCTTGGTTAGTCCTAAGGTCTGACCATCCTATTGGGGACTCCCCTTGAGCTTCTCCATACTAACCCCACCTACTAAGTGCTAGAGACTATGACCAACATGTGGAACTTTAAGTTTAGCAAAGAAGGGGTTTAGAATTTCTATTGGTGAGGGTTCATTTCTAGTCCTCTAGGAATAGTCAACATGAAAACCTTATGATTAGACCCTAAGCTACTAAAGAGAAAAAACTAGACCCCAACCAGAAATGAGATCAACAGATGCATATTCTTATTTATTAAGCTGTTGATTGATCGTGACTGCTGTTTAATGAGATGATGATTGGTGAACTGTTATTTTTTTTGACAATCATCTTCTAGAATGTTGATTGGTGTGCTGTTGATCACTGGGTAGTTGTTTACCTCTAGAGGTTGTTGCTTTGTTGTCTCGAATAGTCCTTGGTTGTTATAGCTGTTATGGTGTTATATTTTGATATGTGTCTTTTGTTTTATTATTTTGATATTATTGATTGATATGTAGCTTATGGTTTGATTCTGGTATCCTTTTCATATCTTGTTATGGAGTTGTATTTCTGTTTTGGATTCTAAAAAATTATTGGGCTGGGCTGTCCAAAATTTTTTTTCTAGAACTCCGTGGGCCTGTTTTCGTCATTAAAAACACTTATCTTCGGGGGGGCCCATCACGTGATCACACTGTCATTTTTCACGTTGACGGACGAAAGCCCTTCGTCTGAAGTCTGAAACGGGGTAGGATCGTAATTTTACTTAATTGACTCTCTTTCAAGAACCCTAGCTTCCTCTCCATATTTAAACAGAAGAGATGCAAACAACAGCAACTATTCTCCGAACCGTATCTCCTCGTGTTGATCCATTCGTTTTTCTGCTATCTCTTCGAATCTCTGTTTTCCTTTTCTCGATCGATTTTCTTGTTTTTTGTTTTTGTTGATCAACGATTCTTAGTTACTGCGAGAGGGATTTCTCAATGATGATCGAATACAATAAGATGACGAGTCCGATGGTATTCCATTCTATTCATCATGTGGACAGATCGAGGCATTTGTCTGAGAGAAACCCTAGATTTTTCTTATTTTTTTTCTTTATCGCCGAATTTCTAGAGCATATTTGGGAACGTCTTACTGATAGATTTTCTCTATCTAAAATGCTTTTCGTAATTGTTTAAGGGAGAAGAAGGCGTTCTGGTTATGATGATTGCATCAGATAAGCCCGAGATAAATTCTCTGAGCGAGTAAGCTTCTCCTACTCATTCTGAACTATTTGCTGCCTTCTTACCAGTCTGTTAATTCTGGAGTTTTATCTTATTTCTTGCTTCTGGTTTTGCCAAATTCAATTCTATCGAGGTTTCTTCTAGGGGATATTGGTTTTAATTTATCTTAATTTATAAAATAATATCCTGGAAATTTTTTATTGAATTAAGTAAGAATTTTTTAGAACAAATTTTTATGGATTTTAGATAGATGAGAACACGAATCCTTTGGATCTTATTTTGAGTTATTTTGTTGTGTTTTCGTCAGATATCTGTTGATTTAAAGGACTTGGAATTAGTAATTTTGACAGGAATGTAAATCTGTTTCTTTTTTATTTAATTTAATGCTTGAATTGGGGTTTTCTATATGAACATCATTTAATGAAGATTTAATTGTTTTTATATTATAATATTTTTGTTTTAACCATGCATATTATGGTTTTGGTGAGTGCTTTTTGAGGGAAAAAATTTGCATTCGTAAGATGTGCTCGCTCCCTGCGTATAAATCAGCAATATCGATCTCTCTTTTATTCAAACGCTACCCGTTGACCCGACCTGCTTGGTTATAATCGAGTTATATCCGAGCGGTAAGACGGTGTAATCGAGCGGGCCATTACAGTGGTATCGTTCTAGTAACAGGATTGTAACCTTCATGTAACCTCAAGATGAATGAATCGCGCTTATAATGTCGCTGTAATCGAGATCTAACACAGCATTGTATAACCTAGTAATAGAAATGAACTATAATTGAGTTGTAATTGAGAGTTAATACGGCGCGTTGTAACCTAGCAGTATAACTTAGTTGTAACAGACGCAGTAACTCTGCACCCTGCCCGACCAATGTACCTTCTGTGTAACGTTCCTGTAACATCCAAAGCAAGGTATCGCTGGTTTGTAACTTGGCTGTAATTTGCGAAAATAATTCGCAATCATGAAGCCGTAAATTAATTATAATAGCGTGATAGTCTTCTTTAAAAAAATTAGAGTACACAGATGCTGTTATTTAAGCAGCAGAAAGCTAGAGTTTATTGTTTTATTACATTTTGATGTTGAAGATTGACTGCACAAGTTGACATTTCGTCTTTGACGGGGAAGGAGAAGATATATTTCCAGCCAACCTAGAACAAGTCGATGTTAAAGTGAAGGTATATTAGTTGTATGTTTGTAGTTATGTATTTTTTTAGAGAAATATTTATGTTTTTCCTGCCGGGATATCTTTGTTTCTTGGTGTGTTTAGGTCTGTTTATTTGTTGTTTACGTTGGAGTGTTTCTTGTTGTGTTTTATGGTGATTTTCTTTCTGTGTTTTGAGGTAGAGATCTTAAGTTTTTATTAAAATGTAGTTTGTTTTTAGGGTGATCTTATTTGTTGTATGATTTATAAGAATATTATGGATTTGAATGCTTGTAAAGTTGTGATTTTGTTTTGTTTATTGTGATGTGTTAATTATGGTTTATTATAATGTTCTTATTTGCTGCGTGTGTTTCTTATTTGTAGGCATGTTTGTTGTAGTTAAATATTTATAGGGTAGTTTAATAGTAGTTTAATATGTTTTTATATTTGTTTGAAATTTGATGAGAGTAAGGTTAAATGTAAAATGAAAGTGCAAACATTTTATTTGATACGGTTGTCCACAATGACAAGGAAATTTACGAAGTATATTGTGCTAAAGTTCATCATATCAGATTTAGTATCTGTGAGGAGCAGGGCACTTTCTGACCTAACTCCAAGAATCTTAAGACGAAAAATTTTATTTGTGGGAGAACATCTTTCATGAAAGAGTTGAAGGTCACACAAATTGTTAAATACGAAAATGCAGACATAATAAGCGGTTGTCTGACAATGATTCGTTACGCAGTTGATGTTAAAGGCAATTACAGTTAAAAAATTCATTGGGTCTCATGACCACTCTTTTATAATCCTTGGTGGTAAGCATCTTTTGCGATCTAGTTGAAAGATAAGTAAATTGAATGCACATATTCTCAAATCGATGACACAGTTAGGGATAAGACATAGAGATGTGTTTAACTTTTTAGCCCCAGAAGTTGGGGGATTTGAGAAACTTGAGTGCATTAAGATATATGCCGTTAATTTCATTCAAAGAGAGAAGATGTAGAATTGAAGATGACGATGCTAATGCTTTATTGCAACTTTTCACAGAGAGACGTGTGGAGAATATCATGTTTGAGTGAGATTTGAATTTGATGAGAGGTAGACTAGAGTTTTTTTTTGTGTGACTACACTTCCAGGCATGATTATGATTGCTTTGGTAATGTTATCATTTTTTATACTAGTTCCATATTAAATAGATATAATTTATGCTGTGTTTCTTTTGTTGGTGTTAGCCAAAATTGACAAAATGTTCTCTTTGGCGTTGGTTTTTTGTTAAAGAAGACGACAGTCTTTTAAATGACTTTTTAAAACTTTTCTCTGTATTATGGGCGACAATAATCCATTTATAATATATATTGATCGGGACCAAGCAATGAGAAAACTCATATAACAAATATTGTCAAATGCACAATATATATTATGCCAGTGGCACATTTATAAGTTGTCTACAAAGATTCACTGCGAATAAAATAATTGTTAATCTTTTTTTATAAGTTTATGAGCAAATGCGAGTTTGAAGAGGAATTCGATAACTCATGGGAGATGGTGTTGAGAGTTGTAATATATAAGATTACGTTGGGTTAGATGAGATGTACAACATCAGAGATAAATCAGCTACAGTCTTTAATAAAGATGTATTTGAAATGAGAATTTTATCTATCCAGAGAAGTGAATCAACGAATAATATTTGTCATTGTGTTGCTAAGCCCACAAGTTCTATTATTGATTGTTTTTGGGCCTTGAGCAAGTCATGATAACATGGAGGCATAACGAGAAAGACGAAGATTATAAGTGATCAATTTGTGTTCACTCCAGTTGCTAAAAGCAGCCTTATATTGCGACAGTTATCTGTATTTTACTCAAAGAAGCTCTATAATATGTTTGAGGTTGAGTTTATTCATGGATCATGTGGTCTTCAATTACACACCTCTATGAATAATGAAAATGAATTTTTCATTAATAATTTGGATGATCACACCACGAACAGAACTTGGGTGGTAAATTTTGACCCTATCAGTTAGGAGGTTCAATGTAGCTGCAGAAAATTCAAAATGATGGGCCTATTATGTGCTTACTCTCTACGAGTATTAAACTTTCTACATATTAAAAGTTTTAGATAAATATCTCCTATTGAGATGATCCGCAAATGTAGAGAGATGTGTATAACAATAATGCATACAAACAGTTTCAATAGTCACAAATGTGAAATGATGGTGAAGGTAGCCTAATATTTGAAACACATGCAAAAAATGTCTTATTTATGCACTAATAAAGCCAAGGGAAATGAAGAGGCTGAGCAGTGCATGAAAGATTCAATGTAAAAATTATCGTTGAATATTGATAAATATAATAAGTGAAAAAGGTTCAAAATCAGGGAAACAAGTTAAAAAAAATAAAAATCGGGTGAATAACCAATCGAAGCTTCTTGATCTCGCCAAATTGCGACCCAAAGGAATATCCAATGTCAGGCTAAAGTTTAAACTGGTTTTCTGACAACTTAAACAAGTAAATCGGTTGAAGTTTCAAGCAGTCAAGAACCCAATGCTTTAAATCCTTGTCCAAACATATCGTCATTGCCTGATTTTCTAACACAGGTCAGGAACCATTTGTTATTTTTTGTTGTTTTGTGTATCTTATAATAATTTTGGTGCTTCCAAATACAGAATTTCTTTCCTCCAAGGCATAGGAAATCATATATTACAATGATCAGAGATTCAATACATGATCAATAAGTAATTTGACATATTCTTTAATTAAAATGTTTTTATTTATTATTATTAACAAATATGTTCCTTTGTTTTTTTATACAGGTTCTAATCAGGATGTGAACAACATTTATGTGTCGATGACAATTTTATTGAGACATTAATTTTGGTGTACTTTTTTTGAGGAGGATGTATTTAGAAATTTGTATATATTATGAAAATTTCGTTGAGGATCTCTCTAGGGCATTTGTATTTACGACAACATTATTGATGCATTTGTAATTTTGTTATTTTCTTTTGAAGGGGTATTGTTTTTTTTTGGAATTAACCTCTGTCTGTTTCATTACCCTTGGGTTGGAGGAAAAGTCTCTTTTGGACATTATGATAACTCAATTTTATCAAGTATTTGTGTGTCTCTTACTATTCTCAATTTTGTTAATATGTTTCATTCTCTCTATAAGAACTGCATAAACATAATTTTTTCATAATGTTGGCCAACCTTTTTCGGTGGCTCATAAATTCAGGTGTTGCAAAGATAAGAGGAACCAACTTCAAAATGCTCAATATTTGTTTATGGAATTGAATACTGCAAAGCTGTAATAATACATTTAATTCCAGCTGTAATGATCAAATCTCTGTAAACATTAATCTATAATATGGATTTACATTTAAGCTAGCTTTCAAAAACAACACAGCATATATCAATTCCTCACCACATAACATACACATTTAAACTAGCTTTCAGTCTCTCTATAAGACTACATTTAAGCTAGCTTTCAAGGCAGATTAAATAATAAGAATTTCTATCCGAAATGCCATGACTGCTAATCAAATGCACAAATTTCTCACCACATTATATATGACAGTTGCTTCGATCAATCAAAAAGCCACACACTGTTGTGGGTCAATCATACAAGCTGAATGCTTCAATGTCATCGCAAAGAGAAGATGACTGCTTGAATACTCTAAAATTATTTCAAGGAAATAGTAAATTAGTCCATAAAAACTTTATTAATAATTTTATAAAACGGTCAGAAGACTGTCCTGGCTCAAAATTGATAAGTTGGGTCTTCATTTGTCTCGCATTAATATTATAGGACAGAACTTTATTCTAGGATGCGGGTGTCACTCTATTTGGCATGCCTATTAGGAGAGCAACTTGGTCAGCATCAAATTTTAGCTCTTTCCCACATAGCTGAAACATCGTTCGATCAATATTCCAACAGTTAATTATATGCATTGTTAAAATATGATCATGTGGGTATGGAGGGAGTTAAAAAAATTGAACTAAGCTCATGTTTTTCAACTTATTTCACGTGTGTTTGTCGATAGTTGGCCGGACCTTATCCAGAGCTTCTCGTACTGCAGATGTACGACATCTGCAGTTCATTGATTTCACGCTAAAAAACATACATTTAATTTTAATGTTTGTTAAACTATGTAAAAAATAATGAAAGAAATTTAAAATCTTTTAAAAGTCATTCTTAAAATTAATCATTCAGACTTATTATACCTCAAGAAATTAAAATTCACCATTAAACATTAACGAAAACAAAATCTCAAATATACCTAGAAACGACCTTGGGTTGTTTTATGGATTTGGTGTCCTCCGTTTTCCCCGTTTTGGAGCCACCTAAATCCTTCTTGTTGCGTCCACCCTTCACCATTAGCTTTGACAGCTCGACCTCAAGCTTCTTGCCATCCTCGACGTCCGGCTTCTCCGCCTCGTCAAAATAGGCAACATTCTCTTCTTCCAACGACGCCATACCCCTGCCGTTGTCCTCTATTTTCAGCAAAACTCTAAACAATACTAATACCTCAACGTAACGTTTGAGTGAATGCAAACCTAAGTGCGAACAAAAATAAGAATTCTTACCGTCTCTAAATTTTTTTACCACGGGTATTTGATCAGTCGCGTTAAACAAAAGTTACATTCGCTACCTAGGTTACCGCCAGGTTACGCAAACATTTCAATTTCTCAGGCGGTTACCGCAAAGTTACGCTTCACTTTCTCTCTCGGTTATAACTCAGTTATCCTGTTAGGTTACAACGCGCGGTATGAACTCTCGATTATGACTCAGTTATAGATATTGCTAGGTTACACGGCGCTGTGTTAGATCTCTGTTACGGCGACGTTATAAGCGTGATTCATTTGTCTTGAGGTTACAGGAAGGTTACAACTCTGTTATTAGAGCGGTACTGCAGTAATGGCCCGCGCGGTTACACCGATTGTACCTCTCGGTTATAACTCGAGCAGGCCGGGTCGTGTTTGAATAAAGGCGGTGGAACCGACATTGTTGATTTGTCAAGCGGCCATTGGACGACGCAGGGAGCACTGCGTACGTCTTATGTAAGCAATTTTTTTCCCCTTTTAAGAGCTATGGTGCTTTGATTTGAGGAAAATTTTCATACAAGAGTCCAGACTCATTTGTAATATGCCATCACGTTCGCTATGTTATGGAGATTATTGATGTTTTATTGAATTGAAACTGTGGAGGTTATTGCGTGGGATTATTGAAGTGCATGGGTTATTAAAATGGAATTGTGTGAGTTATTGGAATTAGGGGTGTAAACGAACCGAACACGAACGAACAAATCTTGTGTTCGTGTTCCTTTCGTTTGAAATTTAGTTTGTCTGAAATAAGCTCGTGTTTGAAATTGTTTGTGAAGTCACTGTTCGTGTTCGTTTCTTAACGAACGATCTAAACACGAGCTGTTTGCGAACGACGAGCCAGTTTGACATCCCTAATATTAATATATATAAATAATATATCATATTAATTATATAATTTTATATTATACAAATATAAAATATATATATTAGTATATTACTAATATAGTATATTAATATATTATTATTATTATTAATTTATTATATATTATAATTTACAAAATTTAATTTTTTAAAATATGATAAATTTTGTATATATAATTATTTTAAATAATTTAATATTCCGAACAATAACAATTCGAACATGAACGAACGCATCACTGTTCGTGTTTGATTTGTTTAACTAACCGAATGAAAAGAAATTTGTTTGCGTTCGTCTCGTATACTTATCAAAGGAATCAAACACAAACTCATTGAAGAACCTAAAAAGAACTATTCGCGAACAACGATCTTTTTTGACAGCCAAAATTGGAATGAAACCACCGAGATTATTAGTGGATTATTGGCAGATTATTGAAGGGTAGTTAAAGTGTTATTATAGTTATCAAAATTCTGTGGTTTCATTTCAATAACTTTTTTGGTTTCACTCTCAAATACAGTTCCACTTTAGTGTTTTTAGGCGGGCCCGCTGTAGCACACATGGCTGTATATTACTGGAGTCTTCACACCAGCACACATGATCTTCGAAACTCCCATTGTTCTCCCTTTTCCCCTTTTTCGCTCTGTTCCTACCTGAAACCATTGAGGAAGAAGCCCTACACCCAGCCGAGCTCGATGGAGGGGATTGCTGGTGCGTTCCTTAGGTAGATCTAGGTTTTTTTTTTCAACTATCCATTTGGTTATTATTTTCCGGCCATGATTTTCTCGTCGGAAGGTCGGTTGATCTGATGATTTGGATTGTTTCGAGGTGCAAAATCGTTTAAGTATCTTNACCTTTTAATTACTTGGGAGACGTTCTGGAATGCCTTTTTATTCAGTAATAGCTGCGAAGGATCTATCAATAATGATCTAGTTTATGAGGATCTTGAAGCAAACCCATGGAGTATATTATGCTAGAAATTGATTCTTTTGCTTTGCGATTAGGCTTGATAAAAGTTTGTTCATGGCACACCAGGTAAATCTTTTATCAAAAATGCTTCGGAATTAAACCCTATATTTATTTTTCTTTCAACCAAACAACAAAATTTTCAGAACTCATGCAGGGTCGTGCTTGGTGGCATGTGTTTATGGGATTTAATTCATTTAAGCAAAAGTTAGTTGAAAGTTCATTTTTGAAATTCTGGTTCTATTCCCATATACATTACATATGAATTGGGTTTTCTGCACTATCGTTTCATTCTAGTAGATGCAGATCTTCTGAATTGCAGTGTCCATTATATATATATATTTATTTATATATATATATATATATATATATTGGGAAATTTGCATTCATACCACACAATTCCTTTGTATTAACATATCTAACACCTAAAAGCTGTATTTAACCTCTAAAAAATAAATAGAAATGGTATTTTTTGATGCGATATGAAAGATTTGAGTGGTGTAAATGTAAGAAAGCAAAGTTTAGGTGTTAGATATGTAAATACACAAGAGATGTGCAGGCATTAGAGGCATATCTAGAATTGAAATGGGAAAGTGTTTATTGTATTTTTCTTCCCTTTGTTTGGCTACTAATCCCTGAAAAGCAGAAGCAATGGCTGTATATATGGCTGTCCAACTTGATATAGATGCCAACCGTTATCCAAAATTTCCTTTCTGGGCTGATGTAGAAGGAGCAATCCTTAACCATTTTTCTAATGTGGTGCAATGCTTTCTCAAATATTGTTGTCATGGAAAAATTTCCTTTCCTTGTTATGAATCTGATGTTAACAATTACTGGTTATATATCTCATTAGTTTTGTCTAGTCTCTTAAAATTTAAATGCAAGTGTCAAAATTTTGGCGAGAAATGCATGTGGGGAGTGTCTAGGCATCCTATTTGCCGAACACATGTTTTAGAATTTTTGAAAGGTATACAAATGCATTGGGTTGATTCAATATTATTGCATTCATCATGGCTTTTATGCAGAATTATCCTAATCAGTTTGGGCTTTGAGCCAATCCAAGTTTGCTTTCATTAGTTGTTTCAGCTATGTTTAGATTGTTTAACAGTTCACATTAACTTTACAAAATCCCATGTGTAGGGTTTTGTTTTGGTAATGTTTTAATTCTGCACTATTTTTAGTAATCTTGCTATTCCATGGGCTTTCTTTGTGCTAAAAACACACAAAATTTATATACCAGACATGCACGCACTCCATGTTTTTTGTGATAAATCTCACTCTATGAGAATAAAAACTATTTTCTCTTATGCAACACAACATAACATTATTTGATAGAGCTTAAGTTTTCTTTTTAAACACCCTGTTTTTGATGTTTTTTTATAGCGAGGAAAATGTGTACTTTCTCTGCAAGAAACTTAGCGATGGTTATCGGGAATGGATAACATCATTGGTGGGAAGTTTAGCACAGGAACTGTACCGTCTGAACGTTAAAATTAATATAATCATTTTATTAATTGTTATTTTAATAGTTTTAAGTTTTTTTTCATTTGCAGTCTTGATACTCACTGTGAAGTGATGTATGTATTTATAATTTTGTACTGTTTTTAAGTGAACTGTTATTTTAAAAGTATTAAATTTATGACTACTACAGTTCTGTTAAACACAACATTACAAAACTGGGGCAAAATGATCATTTCTGCAGAAACAACTACCTCACAGTTGTTTTCACGCAGCTGTCCCAAACAGACAGCCAGCTTCCCCATAGCAGCTTCCCCGCAGTAGTTTCCTATGGCAGCGCAGCTGAAAAGTTGCAGCTGCGCCAAACAGAGCCTTAGAGAGCTTGGATTTATGACCTTTGTCCTGCATTTGAACAATGGTTTTTCTCGGTAGAAATTTTAAGAAAGGGAACAAAAACTTACTATTTAATTGTGTTTTGTTTAAAAATTTAAACTTTTAGGTAAATGCAAATTTTATGTCCGTTTTAATTGAAACGTCTTTTTTATTAAAATTTATTAAAAAAATGATTGAATTTAAAAAATAAGATTGAATTATGTAGGTGCGAATGAAATTAAATTGCGTATGGTAAGATTTGCTAGATTTTGGAGTGACATAGTAATGTGAGCTTAAATTTTATTAATTAATAGGCTTATTTGAGTTCAAGCTCGGGTTTTCTTTTTAGAGTTCGAGATGGTTCACAAGCTTGTCGGATTCGAGTTACAATGTTGTCTATGGCTTACAAGCTTTTAAGAATTGAGTTCAAACTTCAAAAAAATTCATGGGGTGTTTTGGTATCATACCTATTATTGGGTCTTGTTATGGATATGGGTGTAAACGAGCCGAACACGAGCAGCTTAGGCTAAACTCGTGTTCGGCTCCTTTATATTTCGAGCTCAAAAAGTGTGTTCGTGTTCGACTCGTTTGCTTAGCGAGCCGAATACGAGCCGCTCACGAACAAAAAGTAGTTTTGACAACCCTAATCATGTAGCCATAAGATGTTAAGGATTGTGGCAAGATTTAAATTATCACTTGAATCTAAATTAATATTTTGTATTTTAGTTTCTTAATTAATACTTTTAATTGATTATAAATCTTTGTAGCATTGTAGATAGTTAGATTTTTTAAAACTACTACTCATCAAAATTATATATATAATTGATTAATAGTATTTCGAGCCAAAACGAGTCGAACACGAACGAACAAATATTTGTTCGTGTTGTTCGTGTTCGGATCGTTAACTTAGCGAACGAGCTGAACACGAGCTTCTTAACGAGCCATACACGAGCTGTTCGTGAACAACAAGCCGTTTTGACAGCCCTAGTTATGGATTTAATTTAAATTAACAAAAACACAAAAAAATAATAAGATAAATTCATCACTCAATTAAATCTAATTGGAATTCACTTATTCGCGATATAATTTTAGATTTAGTAAATTTTTAAGTTGGAACTTGAATTTGTAAAATTAAACTCGAGTTTTAATTCAATTGACGGGCTCAATTAATTTAGTTTAACATTATGGGCGGCTCAAAAATTAGTTAGTGCTTACACTCATAAATCTAAAAATAGTTTGTAGTTGAAAAATAATCTGTAATAAAATATAAAGTATAAATTGTGTTGCAAAAATTAGTTTAAATCTAAAAGTTCAGAAAATTGAGAAAAATATAAGATATCGTTTAGAGTGTTTAAAAGAATAATTTCTAACATTAAAGAATTTTCTTCACGTAATCTTTATAATAGATTATGTACGATAAAGGGTGTAATTCATATGTACAAACTAGTCAAATAAATAGAAAGAAATTAAAGAGTTAATTTTAAGTATATTAAAGATGAAATTAAAAAATAATTAAAAATTTAAAGGGCTATTTTGATATAATTAAAAAAAAATTTAAATATGATTAATTTCAGTGATTTTAAGATCATTAATAATAATAAAATATTTTATTTTTATGATAGTATTAGTTAAAAGAAGTTTAGTAGGCTTTAGAGAAAATCAAGGGTTGAAAATCATTAGCATCTTTTATTCAAATTGAATCCTAAAAATATTTAGGAGATTTAGAGTTTCCTAGATTTTTATACTTTTAATATTAATTTAAAAATAAAAAAGATGCCTCATGGGTGTATTTTGGTTTCTATTTTTAAAAATAATTAAAAATAAAGGGAATGCACCAAGAGTGTGCAAACTATTGAGGAATTAAATTGATATGACATACTTTAAAACTATGCAAGAGGGTAATTGAATATATGTTTAAATATTTCTCATAATTAGTTTGGATTTATGCTAGGCAGATCAATTATAAAAGTTATACATTTATGGAGGAGTATTTACATATGATTTTTATTGATTTAGAAAAAAACTTGTGATAAAGTTTCAAAGAAAGTTCTTAGGAGAGTTCAAAAGAAGATAAATATTAATGACATATTCAAGTCATTAAGGTTATATGTACTAGAGTTATTGCTTGTGTTCGATTTGAAGGAGGATTGATCAAGTATTTTTCTATTTTAGTTGGATTATAAGGGAGGGACTTTATGCCCTTATTTTTTTGCTTTAGTTATGGATGCTCTTACCAGACATTTACAGTAGGATATACATTTGTGTATGTTATAATGTATTTCTTGTGGATAAGTTTAGAGAAAGAGTTTAGGAAAAACTTAGAGACAAAATGCGAAATAAATATATCAATGATAGGATTTGTGTAGCTCTAATGGCTGACATTTAGATAGTTGTCTTAGATGGTTTGGTCACATTAAATGTCGACCATCTGATGATCTAGTTAGGAGTAGAACACTTGGCTTCGACTTATGTTAAGAAAGTCAATTAAACCTAAACATATTTGGGCATATTGTATAAAAAATGATTTTACTTTATTAGAATTAAATGAAAATACGACCCTCAGTTGAGAAAAAAAGATTCATGTAGTCGACCCCACTTAGTGAGATAAGGGTTTGTTGTTGTTGTTTTTTATCGGTGAAAAATAGTTTTTAAAACCATCACTTCACAATTTTTAGCAATGGATAGACTGATTAATGATGAAAAAATGATTTGAGATCGTATATATTATAGACAATATGGTACAAAAAAGTGAAAAATGTTTATAATCATTTTAAATTAATATAAAATAAGAATAAATTAATGGGTGGACATAAATTATATATTATTGATGCATGTCATGGAATTTGTGGTGGAGTGATAAATTATTATCTTAGGATCTGTTTGGGGCAACTGTAGCTGTTTCAAAAAACAATTGTGAAAATATTACAGAAGAGTTGCTGCTCAAAAAGCTACGCGGACTATTATAATTTTTTATAAAATTCATATTGCATATTTCTAGTAGCAACCAGGTTCGATGGTAAAACACATCTTTCATGTACTTTTTTTTAAAAAAAATGCAAGTAAAGTGCAATTTTTCCAAACAGAAAAAATTCTGATCATCGTGAGTACACTGCTGGCTCCAAAGCAATAGGTAAAAATATCATAAATTTTTATGTAGAAAATTCAGAAAAGGAAAATAATATAAGGCCAAACACAATCATAATAATCTACTATAACTTGATGNATATATATATATATATCTATAGATATACATACATACATACATATATAGATAGGTATATACATATATAGATAGGTATATACCTATATATACATCTATATATATACATACATACATATATAGATAGGTATATATTGGGCTTGCAATTAGATCAAATTGGGCTTGAATTTTTTTTTAAATAGAATTAGGGATGCTGAATTTTGGTTTAGAATTGAAATTAGGCAATAGTGGGGTCAATTGGGCCAAAATTAGGGTTAATTTGGGGACATTTGGGCCCTTAAGAGCTAATTGGGGCTTTTGATCAAATTGCGTAAAATTGGTCAAATCTGGTCAAATTAATGATAAAAAATTGAAATTGGGAATATTTGAGATTATTTTGGAATTTTTAGGTCTTGGGGAGCATTTTGGTAATTTTGACAATTTTTGGGGTGTTTTGAAAATTTATTAAACTTTTGTTAGTTTAAGTAGTGATAAGTGGTTTGAGATGATTTTTTGACAAATTTGAGTATTTTAGATAATTTTGGGATTTTGGGCAAAAATTAGGGTTGTAGGGGTATTTTGATAATTTGGTGGTTTGGGCCAAAATGGACGAACAAGCCATGAAGCCACATTAAACCAATAGGAGCCATGTGAGGACTCATTTTAGATGCTCAATATGCTAGTTCTAACCTTCTTAGCTAATGACTAGAGGTATAGGGTCATCTATGTGAGCTTCCCAAAAGGAGTCGGGAAACCAAACTAAGGGATCCTAGAGTTTAGGGTATGTGAGAGAGTGTAGTATGTGCAAGTTAACCCCACCAAAACCAGATCACTCAGGGTTAGTCCTAAGACCTAATCAACCTATGGGGGACTCCCCTTGAGCTCCTTCATACTTACCCCACCTACTAAGTGCTAGAGGTTCGGACCAACATGTGGTACTTCAAGTTGAGCAAAGAAGGGTTTATAATTTTTATTGGTGAGGGTTCATTTCAAGTCCTATAGGAATATTCAACAGGAAAACCCTATGGCTAGATCCTAAGCTACTAAAAAGGAAAAAAACTAGCCTCAACCAAAAAAGGATGTCAACAGATGCATATTCTTATTTAGTAAGTTGTTGATTGATCGCGATTGCTGTTTAATGAGATGATGATTGGTGAACTGCTATTTTCTTTGATAATCATCTTCTAAAATGTTGATTGGTGTGTTATTGATCATTGGTTTATTAGTTGTTGTTTACCTCCACAGGTTGTTGCTTTGTTGTCTCGAATAATCTTTGATTGTTATAGTTGTTCTAGTGTTATATCTTGATATGTGCCTTTTGTTTTACTATTTTGATATTATTGATTGATATGTAGCTTTTGGTTTGATTCTGGTATCCTTTTCATATTTTGTCATCGAGTTGTATTTCTGTTTTGGATTCTAAAAAATATTTGGGCTGGGCTGCACAAAATTTTTTTTTTCAAGACAGCGTGGGCCTGTTCCTCATTGAAAATACCTATCTTCGGGTGGCCCATCACGTTATCACACCGTCATTTTTCGCGTTGACGGACGAAAGACCTTGATGTCTGAACCAAATACGAGTCAAGGGTATGATCGTAATTTTACTAAATTGACTACCTTTCAAGAGCCCTAGCTTCCTCTCCCTATTTAAACAGAAGAGATGCAAACAACAGTAACTAGTCTCCCCACCGAATCTCATCGTGTTCGTCCTTTCGTTTTTCTGCAATCTCTTCGAATCTCTGTTTTCCTTTTCTCGATCTATTTTTTTGTTTACTGAGAGGGGTTTCTCAATGATGATCGAATACAATAAGATGACGAGTCCGATGGTATTCCATTCTATTCATCATGTGGACAGATCGAGGCATTTGTCTGAGAGAAACCCTAGATTTTTCTTCTTTTTTTTTCTTTCTCGCAGAATTTCTCGAACATATTTGGGAACATCTTACTGATAGATTTTTCCCATCTAAAATGCTTTTCGCAATTGTTTGGGGCAGAAGGCGTTCTGGTTATGATGATTGCATCAGATAAGCCCGAGATAAATTCTCTGAGCGAGTAAGCTTCTCCTACTCATTCTGAACTATTTGCCGCCTTCTTACCAGGCTGTTAATTCTGGAGTTTTATCTTAATGCTTGCTTTTGGTTTTGCTAAATTTAATTCTATCGAGGTTTCTTCTAGGGGATCTTGGTTTTAATTTATCTTAATTTATAAAATAATATCCTGGAAATTTTTTATTGAATTAAAGAATTTTTTAGAACAATTTTTTTATGAATTTTAGATAGATGTGAACACGAATCCTTTGACTCTTATTTTGAGTTATTTTGTTTTGTGTTTTCGTCAGCAATCTGTTTGATTTAGCGCACTTGGAATTAGTAATTTTGACAGGAATGTAAATCTTTTTTTTATTTAATTTAAAGCTTGAATTGGGGAGTTTTATATATGAGCATCATTTAATGAAGTTAATTGTTTTAATGTTATAATATTTATGTTTTAACAATGCATATTATGGTTTTGGTGAGTGCCTACTGAGGTAAAAAATTTGCGTACGCAGTGCTCCCTGCGTACAAATCAGAAATGTCTTTCCCAGCCTTTATTCAAATGCGACCCGTTGACCCGACGTTGACCCGACCTGCTTGATTATAATCCAGTTATATCCAAGCGGTACAGGTGGTGTAATCGAGTGGGTCATTACCGCGATATCGCTCTAATAATAGAGTTGTAACCTTCCTGTAACCTTAAGACTAATGAACCGTGCTTATAACTTCACTATAATGGAGATCTAACACAGCGCCGTGTAATCTAACAATATAAATGAGCTGTATCTGAGGGTTAATATGGCGTGTTGTAACATAGCAGTATAATTGAGTTGTAACCGACACAGTAATCTTTGATGTCTTCTGTACCGATGCTGTGTAACTCCCTGGTAACTCTGCACCCCGGCCGATCGAAGTACTTTCCGTGTAACTTTTCTATAACATCCAAAGCAAGGTACCGTGAGTTTGTAACTTGGCTGTAATTTGCGTGAACCATTCGCAATCATGGAGCTGTAAATTAATTATAACTGCGTGATAATCTTCTTTAAATAATTAGAGTACGCGAATGTTGCTATTTAAGCAGCAGAAAGCTAGGGTTTATTGTTTTACTACATTTTGATGTTGAAGATTGACTGCACAAGGTGGCATTCCTTCTCTGACAGGGAAGGAGAAGATATATTTTCAGCTAACCCAGAACAAGTTGATATTAAAGTGGAGGTATATTAGTTGTATGTTTGTAATTAGGTATTTTTTTTAGAGAAATATCTATGTTTTTTCTGTTGGGATATCTTTGTTTCTTGGTGTGTTTAGGTCTGTTTATTTGATGTTTTTGTTGGTGTGTTTTTTGCTGTGTTTTATGGTAATTTTCTTTGTGTGTTTTAAGGCAGAGATCTTCAGTTTTTATTAAAATGTAGTTTATTTTTAGGGAGTTTTTATTTGTTGTATGTTTTATAAGAATATTATGAATGTCAATGTTTGTAAAGTTGTGATTTTTGTTTTATTTGTTGTGATGTGCTAATTAGGGTTTATTATAATGTTATATGTTGTGCCTGTTTCTTATTTGTAGGCTTGTTTGTTGTTGTAAAATTTGTAGGGTAGTTTAATAGTAGTATAATATAGTTTTATATTTATTTGCATTTGGATGAGAGTAGAGTTAAATGTAAAGATGAAAGTGCAAACATTTTATTTGATACGGTTGTGCACAATGACAAAGAAGCTGACGAAGTATATTGCGCTGACGCTCATCATATCAAATTTAGTGCCTGTGAGGAGCAGTGCATGTTCTGACTTGACTCCAAGAATCTTAAGATGAAAGACTTTGTTAGTGGGAGAGCATGTTTTAAGAAAGAGTCGAAGGCCACAAATTATTAAATATGAAAGAGTGGACATAATAAGCGGTTGTCTGATAATGATTCGTTGCGCAGTTGATGTTGAAGGCAATTGGAGAGTTAAAAAATTCATTGAGTCTCATACCACTCCTTAGCAAACTCTGGTGATAAGTATCTCTTGTGATCTAGTTGAAAGAAATAAATTGAATGCAGATTTTCTCAAATCGATGACATAGTTAGGAATAAGACCTAGAGGACTGTTTAATTTTCTAGTCACAAAAGTTTGGGGATTTGAGAAATTTGAGTGCACTAAGATAAATGCCATTAATTTTATTTAAAGAGAGAAGATGTAGAATTGAAAATGACGATTCTAATGCTTTATTGCAACTTTTTACAGAGAGATGTGTTGAGGATATGTTTGAGTGAGACTTCGAAATTGATGAGAGAGGTAGGCTCGAGTTTTTTTTTTGGTGTGACGACACTTCCAGGCATAATTATGATTGTTTTAATGATGTTATCATTTTTTATACTAGTTACATATTAAATAAATATAATTTGTGTTGTGCTCTTTTTGTTGGTGTTAACCACAATTGACAGAATGTTCTCTTTGGCGTTGGTTTTTTGTCAAAAGAGACGACAGTCTTTCAAATGGCTTTTTAAAACTTTTTTATGTATTATGGGCGACGATAATCTAATTATAATATATATTGATCAGGATCAAGCAATGGGAAAAGTCATAGAACAAATATTGTCAAATACACGATATATATTATGCCAGTGATACATATATAAGTTGCCTACAAAGGTTCACTGCAGGTTAGCGAATAAAATAAAGACTAATCTTTTTTTATAAGTGTATGAGTAAATGCGAGTCTCAAGAAGAATACAATAACTCATGGAAGATGATGATTGAGAGTTGTAATATACAAGATAACGTTTGGTTAGATGAGATGTACAACATCAGAGATAAGTGAGCTACAGTCTTTAATGAGGATGTATTTGGGATGAGAATTTTATCTACCCAGAGAAGTGAATTAATGAATAATATTTGTCATCGTGTTGCTAAGCCCACAAGTTCTATTACTGAATTGTTTTTGGGCCTTAAGCAAGTCATGAGAACATGGAGGCGTAACTAGAAGGGCGAAGATTATAAGTCCGATCAATTTGTGATTACTCCAGTTGCTAAAAGCAGCCCTATATTGCGACAAACATCTGTATTTTATTCAAGGAAACTCTATAGTATGTTTGAGGTAAAGTTTATTCATGGATCATGTGGTCTTTAATTACACACCTCTATGAATAATGAAAATGAATTTTTCATTAATAATTTGGATGATCACACCACGAACAGAACTTGGGTGGTAAATTTTGATCCTTTCAGTTCGGAGGTTCAATGTAGTTGCAGAAAATTCGAAATAATAGGTCTATTATGTGCTCACCTTCTACGAGTATTAAATTTTCTACACATTAAGAAGTTCCAGATAAATATCTCCTATTGAGATGATCTGCAAATGTAAAGAGAGATGTGTATAACAATGATGCATACAATTAGTTCCAACAATCACAAATGTGAAATGATGGTAAATGTAGCCTAATATTCGAAATACATGAAAAAAATGTCATATCTATGCACTAATAAAGCCAAGGGAAATGAAGAGGCTGAGTAGTGCATGAAGCATTCAATAAAAAAATTATCGTTGAATATTGATAAATATAATAAGTGGAAAGTGTTCAAAGTCAGGGAAACAAGCTAAAAAAAACAAAAATCAGGTGAATAACCAAACAAATCTTCTTGATCCCGCCAAAATGCGACCCAAAGGAATATCCAATGTTAGGCTAAAAAGTTACTGGGAGAGAAAAAAGAGAGCAAAATGTATATTTTGGTAAAAATTTTTGTTATTTTTCTTGGGTGTTTTATCCAATAACAAGTTTAGACTTATTTTCTGACAACTTAAACAGGTAAATCAGTTGGAGTTTCAAGCAGTGAAGATCCCAATGCTTTAAATCCTTATCCAAAAATATCGTCATTGCCTTATTTTTTAATACAGGTCAGGAACCATTTGTTATTTTTTGTTGTTTTCTGTATCTTATAATAATTTTGGTGCTTCCAAATGCAGAATTTATTTCCTCCAAGGCACAAGGAATCATATACTGCAATGATCACAGATTCAATACACGATCAATAAGTAATTTAACATATTCTTTAATCAAAATATTTTTATTTATTATTATTAACAAATATCTTCCTTTGTTTTTTTATACAGGTTGTAATCAGGATATAAGCAACATTTATGTGTGGATGACAATTTTATTGAGACATTAATTTTGGTGTACTTTTTTTGAGGATGTATCTAGAAATTTGTATACATTATTGAAATTTTGTTGAGGATCTCTGTAGGACATTTGTATTTACGGCAACATTATTGATGCATTTGTAATTCTATTCTTTTCTTTTGAAGGGGTATTGTTTTTTTTTTTTTTTGCATTAATCTCTGTCTGTTTCATTACCCTTGGGTTAGAGGAAAACTCTCTTTTGGACATTATGAGAACTCAATTTTACAAGTATTTGTGTGTCTCCTGTTGTTCTCAACTCAGTTAATATGTTTCATTATCTCTATAAGAACTGCATAAACATAATATTTTCATAATGTTGGCCAACCTTTTTCGGTGGCTCATAAAATCGGGTGTTGCAAAGAGAAGATCAACCAACTTCAGAATGTTCAATATTTGTTTATGGAATTGAATACCGCAAAACTGTAATAATACGTTTAATTCCAGCTGTAATGATCAAATCTCTGTAAACAGTAATCTGTAATATGGATTTACATTTAAGCTAGCTTTCAAAAACAACACATAGCATATTTCAATTCCTCACCACATAGCATATACATTTAAACTAGCTTTCATTCTCTCTATAAGAACTACATTTAAGCTAGCTTTCAAGGCAGATTATATAATAAGAATTTCTATCCGAAATGTCATGATTGCTAATCAAATGCACAAATTTCGTACCACATTATATATGACAGCTGCTTGGATCAATCAAAAAGCCACACACTGTCGCGGGCCAATTATATGAGCTGAATGCTTCAACGTCATCGTAAAGAGAAGATAGCTGCTTGAATACTCTAAAATTATTTGAAGGAAATAGTAAATTAGTCCATAAAAACTTTATTAATAATTTTATAAAACGGTCAGAAGACTGTTCTGGGTCAAAACTTTGTCTCGCATTAATACTATAGGACAGAACTTTATTTTAAGATGCGGGTAACCCTCTATTTGACATGCATATTAGGAGGGCAACTTGGTCAGCATCAAATTTCAGCTCTTTCCCAACCAGCTAAAACGTCGTTCGATCAATATTTCAACAGTTAATTATGTGCATTGTCAGAATATGATCATGTGGGTATGAAGGGAGTTCAAAAATTTGAACTAAGCTCATTTTTTCCAACTTGTTCCACGTGTGCTCGTCGATAGTTGGCCGTACCTAATCCAGAGCTTCTCGTACTGTAGATGGACGACATCTGCAGTTCATTGATTTTACGCTTAAAACCCTACATTTAATTTTAATGCATGCTAAACCATGTAAATAATAATGAAAGAAATTTAAAATCTTTTAAAAGTCGGTCTTAAAATTCATCATTCAGACTTAATATACCTCAAGAAATTAAAATTCACCATTAAACATTAACGAAAGCAAAATCTCAAATATACCTAGGAACGGCCTTGGGTTGCTTTATGGATTTGGTGTCCTCCGTTTTCCCCGTTTTGGAGCCACCTAAATCCTTCTTCTTGCGTCCACCCTTCGCCATTAGCTTTGGCAGCTCGACCTCAAGCTTCTTGCCATCCTCGATGTCCGGCTTCTCCGCCTCGTCAAAATGGGCAACATTCTCCTCTTCCAACGACGCCGTACCCTTGCCGTTGTCCTCCATTTTCAGCAAAACCCTAAACAATACTAATACCTCAACATAACGTTTGAGTGAATGCAAACCCTAAGTGCGAACGAAAATAAGAATTTTTATTGTCCCTAAATTTTTTTACCACGGGTATTTGATCAGTCGCGTTAAACGAAGGTTACATTCGCTACCTAGATTGCCATTAGGTTACACAAACGTTTCAATTTCTCTGGCGGTTACCGCAAAGTTACGCTTCACTTTCTGTCTCGGTTATAACTCAGTTATACCGTTAGGTTACAACGCGCGGTATGAACTGTCGGTTACAGCTCAGTTATAGCTTGTTTATATTGCTAGGTTACACGGCGTTGTGTTAGATCTCGGTTACAGCATCGTTATAAGCGTGATTCATTTGTCTTGAGGTTACAGGAAGGTTACAACCTTGTTATTAGAGCGGTACCGCGGTAATGGCCCGCTCGGTTGCACCGCCTGTACCTCTCGGTTATAACTCGAGCGGGCCGGGTTGACGAGTCGTGTTTGAATAAAGGCGGTGGGACCGACATTGCTGATTTGTCAAGCAGCCATTGGACGACGCAAGGAGCGGTGCGTACGTCTTACGTACGCAAATTTTTTCCCCTTTTAAGAGCACTGGTGCTTTGATTTGAGGAAAATTTTCATATAAGAGTCCAGACTCAGTTGTAATATGCCATCACGTTCGCTATGTTATGGAGATTATTGATGTTTTATTGAACTGAAACTTGGAGGTTATTTGAGGTTATTGCGTGAGATTATTGAAGTGCACGGGTTATTAAAATGGAATTGTGTGAGTTATTGGAATTAGGGGTGTAAACGAACCGACCACGAACAAACAAATCTTGTGTTCGTGTTCGTTTAGTTGGAAATTTTGTTTGTCTGAATAAGCTTGTGTTCGAAATTGTTTGTGAAGTCACTGTTCGTGTTCGTTTTTCAACGAACGATCCAAACACGAGCTGTTCGCGAACGACGAGCCAGTTTGACATCCCTAATATTAATATATATATAAATAATATATCATATTAATTATATAAATTTATATTATACAAATATATAATATCAATATTAGTATATTACTAATATAGTATATTAATATATTATTATTATTATTATTTTATTATATATTATAATTTATAAAATTTAATTTTTTAAAATATCATAAATTTTGTATATATAATTATTTTAAATAATTTACTATTTCGAACAATAAAAATTTGAACACGAACGAATGCACACTGTTCGTGTTTGGTTTGTTTAACTAATCGAATGAAAAAAAATTATTTGCGTTCGTCTCGTATACTTATCAAATGAATCAAACACGAACTCATTGAAGAACTAAAAAAGAACTATTCACGAACAACGACCTTTTTTGACAGCCATAATTGGAATGAAACCACCGAGATTATTAGTGGATTATTGGCAGATTATTGAAGGGTTGTTAAAGTGTTATTATAGTTATCAAGATTTTGTGGTTTCACTTCAATAACTTTTTTGGTTTCACTCTCAAATACAATTCCACTTTAATGTTTTTTAGGCGGGCCCGCTGTATATTACTGGAGTCTTCATGTAGAATTGTGTAAAAAATCTCTATCTTAGAGAGCTTGGATTTATGACCTTTGTCCTGCATTTGACGAGTGGTTTTTCTAGGTAGAAATTTTAAGAAAGGGAACAAAAACGTACTATTTAATTGTGTTTTCTTTAAAAATTAAAACTTTTAGGTAAATTAATTGAAACATTATTTTTTAATTAAAATTTATTAAAAAAATGATTGAATTTTAAAAAATAGGATTGAATTATGTAGGTGTGAATGAAATTAAATTGCGTATGGTGAGATTTGCTAGATTTTGGAGTAACATAGTAATGTGAGCTTAAATTTTATTAATTAATAGGCTTATTTGAGTTCAAGCTCGGGTTTATTTTTTAGAGCTCGAGATTGTTCACAAGCTTGTTCGGTTCGAGTCACAAAGTTGTCTATGACAAAGCTTTTAAGAATAGAGTTCAAACTTCAAAAAAATTTATGGGGTGTTTTGGCATCATACCTATTATTGGGGTGTAAACGAGCCGAAACGAGCGAGCGTTGAACATGAGTGAACTTAGGCTTAACTCGTGTTCGGGTCCTTTATATTTTGAGCTCAAAAAGTGTGTTTGTGTTCGACTCGTTTACTTAGCGAGCCGAATACGAGCCGTTCACGAACAAAGAGTCGTTTTGACAACTCTAATCACGTAGCCATAAGATGTTAAGGATTGTGGCAAGATTTAAATTATCATTTGAATCTAAATTAATATTTTTTTATTCTAGTTTCTTAATTAATACTTTTAATTGATTATAAATCTTTGTAGCATTGTAATCAGTTAGATTTTTTAAAACTACTACTCATCAAAATTATACATTAATTGATTAGTAGTATTTCGAGCCAAAATAAGTCGAACACGAACAAACAAATATTTGTTTGTGTTGGTCCTGTTCGACTCGTTAACTTAGCGAACGAGCCGAACATGAGCTTCTTAACGAGTCAAACACGAGCTGTTCGTGAACAACAAGCCGTTTTGACAGTCCTAGTTATGGATTTAATTTAAATTAACAAAAACAAAAAAAATAATAAGATAAATTCATCACTCAATTAAATCTAATTGGAATTCACTTATTCGCGATATAATTTTAGATTTAGTAAATTTTTAAGTTGGAACTTGAATTTGTAAAATTAAACTCGAGTTTTAATTCAATTGTCGGGCTCAATTAATTTAGTTTAACATTACATACGGCTCAAAAATTAGTCAGTGCTTACAGTCATAAATCTAAAAATAGTTTGTAGTTGAAAAATAATGTGTAATAAAGGATAAAGTATAAATTGTGTTGCGAAAATTAGTTTAAGTCTAAAAGTTCAGAAAATTGAGAAAGATATAAGATATTGTTTAGAATGTTTAAGAGAATAATTTCTAACATTAAAGAGTTTTCTTCAAGTCATCATTATAATAGATTATGTACGATAAAGGGTGTAATTCATATGTACAAACTAGTCAAATAAATAGGAAGAAATTAAAGAGTTAATTTTAAGTATATTAAAGATGAAATTAAAAAATAATTAAAAAATTAAAGGACTATTTTGATATAATAATGATAAAAAAATTTAAAATATGATTAATTTCAGTGATTTTAAGATCATTAATAATAATAAAATATTTTATTTTAATGATAGTATTAGTTAAAAGAAGTTTAGTAGGCTTTAGAGAAAATCAAGGGTTGAAAATCATTAGCATTTTTTATTCAAATTGAATCCTAAAAATATTTAGGTTTTAAACTTTTTATTATTAATTTAAAAAATAAAAAAAATGCTTGATGGGTATATTTTGGTTTCTATTTTTAAAAATAATTAAAAATAAAGGTAATGCACCAAGAGTGTGCAAACTATTGAGGAATTAAATTGATATGACATACTTTAAAACTATGAAAGAGGGTAATTGAATATATGTTTAAATATTTCTCATAATTAGTTTGGATTTATGCTAGGCAGATCAATTATAAAAGTTATACATTTATGGAGGAGTATTTACATATGATTTTTATTGATTTAGAAAAAAAACTTGTGATAAAGTTTCAAAAAAGAGTTCTTAGGAGAGTTCAAAAGAAGATAAGTATTAATGACATATTCAAGTCATTAAGGTTATATGTACTAGAGTTATTGCTTGTGTTCGATTTGAAGGAGGATTGATCAAGTATTTTTCTATTTTAGTTGGATTATAAGGGAGGGACCTCATGCCCTTATTTTTTTGCTTTAGTTATGGATGCTCTTACCAGACATTTACAATAGGATACATTTGTGTATGTTAAAATGTATTTCTTGTGGATAAGATTATAGAAAGAGTTTAGGAAAAACTTAGAGACAAAATGCGAAATGAATATATCAATGATAGGATTTGTGTAGCTCTAATGGCTGACATTTAGATAGTTGGCTTAGATGGTTTGATCACATTAAATGTCGACCATCTGATGATCTAGTTAGGAGTAGAACTCTTAGCTTCGACTTATGTTAAGAAAGACGAGTAAACCTAAACATATTTGGGCATATTGTATAAAAAATGTTTTACTTTATTAGAATTAAATAAAAATACAACCTTCAGTTGAGAAAAAAAGATTCATGTAGTCGACGCCGCTTAGTGGGATAAAAATTTGTTGTTGTTTTTTATCGGTGAAAAATAGTTTTTAAAACCATCACTTTACAATTTTTTTAGCAATGGGTCGAATGGTTAATGATGAAAAAATGATTTGAGATCCTATATATTTTAGACAATAGGGTACAAAAAAGTGAAAAATGTTTATAATCATTTTAAATCAATATAAAATAAGAATAAATTAATGGGTAGAGATGAATTATATATTATTGTTGTATGCAATGGAATTTGTGGTGGTGGAGATATATTTTTATCTTAGGGTCTGTTTGAGGCAACTGTAGCTGTTTCAAAAAAAAAGTTGTGAAAATGTTGCAGAAGAGCTGTTGCTCAAAAAGCTGCGCCGACTATTATAATTTTTTTTGAAAATTCATATTGCATATTTCTAGTAGTCACTGTGCTCAAACAGGTTCGGTGGTAAAACACATCTTTTATGTAATTTTTTTTTTTTAAAAAAGCAGTTAAAGTGCAATTTTTTCCAAACAGAAAAAATTGTGATCATCGCCAGTACACTGCTAGCTCTAAAGCGATAGGTAAAACTATCATAAATTTTTAGGAAAAAAAAGAGGCCAAACACAATCATAATAATCTACTATAACTTGATGAGTATATGTATATGCCTTTGTTTAGTAGTACATATACATATGCAAGACAAAACTAGTCTCACACAGAAATAGTTATAGTGTTCGTATGCAGGATGATTTGTTGCAAAATGTTTGAGAGTAATTGCAATTGCCGAAATTTCAGTGCATCGTCTTCGGAGGGCATTATTGTGTAGTGTTCAAGACCTCTTTGCTCTGTAAAATGCTTGGTTATCACATTAAGTTAGCTATTATTTCACATAGTGCTTCGTCATTCCTCAATGTTGATTTCTTTTTTTTATAGCATTTCGTTATTTTGTAATGTTAGTCGTTGTTCAACAAGATATTTATTTATTTTACAATTTTGATCGCTACTATGCCTAAAAATTTTGTTTCTCATTAATGTTGGTCATTGTTAAGCATGGTTCTTTGTTGCAACAAACAAATGATATCGGTGGTAGTCAATGACCTGCGATTGATGGTCCACGACGGTCGATGATAAATGAGCAGTAAGCATTCATCTGAACTTCAGAGCATATCACTGGACTTCAACTCGTTGATTATTATTTGAGCTCAGGTTATACATCTTTTGACATGAATAAAGTAGAGTTTTATTTATAAAGTTTTGGAGATGACCCCCTCCCTCCGACAAATAAGAAAAAAAATTGTGATATCATTTTTTGAAATTTGATGTCCCAAAACTATTCCTCATGTTATCATAAATTGGTATTTTTCTCAATTAAGGACTAAATTTGTTTCTTCACAGCGCTTAAAAACTTTTGATTGATGTTCTAGACATAAGTTAAATGAAGTTCCAAACACTGAAAAATCATCCATAAAAATCTCAATTCTTTTTTCAATTAAATCACAAAAAATAGCCACAATATATCTTTGAAATGTAGCAAATGCATTACATAAACCAAAAGACATTCTTCTAAAAGCAAATGTATCATAAGGACTGGTAAAAGTTCTTTTCTCTTGATCCTCAAGAGCTATTTGTAATTGGTGATAACCAATATTTCCATCCATAAAACAAAAGTATTTATGCCCAACTAGTCTATCCAGCATCTGATCTAGAAAGGTAGTGCGAAATGATCTTTCTTTGTGGCGAGATTTAGTTTTGTATAATCAATGCATATTCACCATCTTGTAACTTGTCTTGTTGGTATCAACTCATTATATTCATTAAAAATCACAGTCATTCCTTTCTTAGGAACGTAGTGGATTAGACTAACTCATGCACTATCTAAAATAGGGTAGATAATTTCAGCATCTAACANTTATATTCATTAAAAATCACAGTCATTCCTTTCTTAGGAACGTAGTGGATTAGACTAACTCATGCACTATCTGAAATAGGGTAGATAATTTCAGCATCTAACCATTTTAAAATTTCTTTCTTAACAACTTCTTTCATAATAGGATTCAATCTCCTTTGACGATCAGCCCTAGGTTTGCAATTCTCTTCCATATAAATTCTATGCATACAAATTGAAGGACTAATTCCTTTTATATCATTAATTGTCCATCCAAAGATTTTCTTATAACTCTTTAAAATTTTCATTAAATTATCTTCTTCTTCAATAGTTAATTTTGAGGAAATTATAACAAGTAATGTAGAGGAATCACCTAACTTCAAATGTTCAGGAAGCAACTTCAACTCAAGCTCAGGAGGTTTTTCAATCAATGGACAAAAAGATGTTTCTTTTTCTGTTGTGTCCAAAACTTCAAAACTTTCTCAAACATAACTTGAATCTTCCTTACATAAATCTTCATGTTGATCTAATTCCTCTTCTTGCTCGTGTTCCAACTCTTTCATCTCAGATTTATCTTCATAAGTTTTTTTTGAAATGACATTCACTTAAATATCTTATCACATACATTCTATAACATTCATCATTTTTACCTTCTGCAGGGTACGTCATTGATTTAGAAATATTAAATGTAATTGTTTGATCATTGATGCACATAATTAATTCTCCTTTTTGCACATATATCATTGCTCTTCCGGTGGCTAGGAAAGGTCTCACCAAAATGATAGGCATCTCTTTATCTTCCTTCAAATTTAACACAATGAAATCAACAGGAAAGATAAATTAATCCACTTTCACTATAACATCTTCTATAACTCCTTTAGGATAAGTTATTGATCTATCTGCTAACTGTAGAGTTACAGTAGTAGGAGTTATTTCTCATAATCCCAGTCTTTTAAATATTGATAATGACATAAGGTTGATGCTTGATCCTAAATCACATAAAACTTTTCCATAAAATATGTCTCATATTACACATGGAATTGTAAATCTACCAAGATCTTTAAGCTTTTCAGGAAATTTCTTCTGAATTATAACACTGCACTCCTCACTAAGTGCAATAGTCTCATTATCTTCAAACTTTCTTTTTATGTTAAGAATATCCTTCATAAACTTCACATAGTTTGNAAATTTCTTCTGAATTATAACACTGCACTCCTCACTAAGTGCAACAGTCTCATTATCTTCAAACTTTCTTTTAATGTTAAGAATATCCTTCATAAACTTCACATAGTTTAACATTTGTTCTAAGGCTTCAACAAATGGAAAGTTAGTTGTAAGCTTCTTAAAAATTTACATAAATTTTAAAAATTGCTTATCCAACCTTTGTTGTCGAAGCCACCAAGGAAATGGAGGTGGTGGTCTTTTCAAATCAACTTTAAGTGGAGAAATAAGTCTTTCTAAACCTTTCAGAGCATCCTCTTTTGGTTCTTCAATCTCCTCTCTCTCTACTTCAATCTCTTTTTGAACTCTACCTTCCAATTCTCATCTACTTCTAAGTTGAACGAGTTTTACTTGCTCTTTATTCTGGTCTTTTAGATTTATTTTTGTATTACTAGGAAGTGTTCATTGAGATCTATTACTTAATGAATTTGCTATTTATCCAAATTANTTGAACGAGTTTTACTTGCTCTTTATTCTGGTCTTTTAGATTTATTTTTGTATTACTAGGAAGTGTTCATTGGGATCTATTACTTAATGAATTTACTATTTATCCAAATTGATTCGCAATATTTCTAATTGTAGCTCTTTGACTTTGTAACTGATTTCCCATTTATAACATCACTTCTTCTATAGATAACTTTTTCTCCTTAAATTGTGAATTACTGTTAAAACCTGGAGGATAAGTAGGTCTATAATTATTATTCCCTTAATTGTTTCAGTTTCCCAATGGGTTTACTTGATTGTGCCCCCATTGCTGATTATTACTACCAATAATATTATTCCAATTGAAGTTGGGATAGTTCTTCCAACTAGGGTTATAGTAATTTGAATATGGGTTATTCTGCTTGTTATAGCATTCAAAGTTTCTAATGATGCTTGATAATCTACTATTTAGCCTAATGAATTCTCTTCAATCATGAAAATTGGTTGAGAAAAATTCATTCCAATTTGGTCTAACTTCCTTGAAATTGCAACAACTTGATTTGTTAACATGGAAAAAACATCAGTTTCATGAAAGTTGGCTACTTTCTTAAGATTTACCTTCTCCAAAGGCCATTAAAATTTATTGGTAGTCATTCCTTCTATTAATGCATAAGCAATATTTAAATGATTTTGACATCAATGAACCACCAGCAGAGGCATCAATAATAGATCTAAGAGATCTAGCTAATCTATTGTAAAATGTTTGAATTATTAACTAATCTAGTATAACATAGTGTAGACACTTTCTTAAGAGTTCTTTAAATCGTTCACATGCTTCATAAATAAATTCCCCTTCAAACTGACTAAAAGATGTAATATCATTTCTAAATTTTGTTGTCTTTGATGATGGAAAATATTTAGCAAGGAATTTTTGTGCTAAATCACTCCAAGTTCTGGTAGATCCAGGTGATAATAATGTAACCATATCTTAGCCTTATCCCTCGTTTACAAAAGAAAAAATCTAAGTTTTATAGCATCATCTGATACACCATCATATTTAAATGTAGCACACAATTCTAAATGGCAATATGTAAATTTGGATCTTCAATTGGTGCTCCCCTAATTGATTATTTGATACCATTTGGATAATAACAGTTTAAGCTCAAATGAATTAGCCACTACTANCCATCATATTTAAATGTAGCACACAATTCTAAATGGCAATATGTAAATTTGGATCTTCAATTGGTGCTCCCCCAATTGATTATTTGATACCATTTGGATAATAACAGTTTATGCTCAAATGAATTAGCCACTACTGCGGGTTTTTGAATACCACAATGAAATTCATCCACCATAAGGTTCGCATAATTTCCTAATGGTCTAAACTCTTCAACATTTTGATTATTTTAATTTGCTATTTCTTGAAATTTTTCAATAATTTTTAATTTTTTAATTTTTCTAATAGTTCTTTCTAATTCAGAATCTTAAGGCACTAGTCTTGCAGAACCTGAACTACGCATACATTACTATAAACCACAATAAAATAAAATAAAGCAAAAAATAAAAACACACAAACAAAAACTTTATATAAAAACAACACAATAATATTCTTAAAATAAATCTTAAAATTATAAATAAGACTTATTAAAAATTTTGCTATCCAAAAACTCCTTTTTGAAATTTTTTGCAAATTACTAATAATTATTTTCCTTTCTTTCTTGACAACGGCGCCAAAAACTTGATCCCAACTTTCTATATAAATTGAAANTATCCAAAAACTCCTTTTTGAAATTTTTTGCAAATTACTAATAATTATTTTCCTTTCTTTCTTGACAACGGCCAAAAACTTGATCCCGACTTTCTATATAAATTGAAGTAAAATGCGATGTAAACGATTAATTTTCTTAATAGATATTCTTAATTTGTAACGACTGCCAAAAACTTGATCCAAAACAAATGCTAGGTAAAATTTTCACTATAAAGCAAATAAGAATGCAGTTATAATATTTCAATATGGGATACTACGCAAGTATACGTATCATTATCAAGTAATATAAAACTTTTCTGATTAAGTCCCAAATATCTAAGCCACGGGAATANAGAATGCAGTTATAATATTTCAATATGGGATACTACGCAAGTATACATATCGTTATCAAGTAATATAAAACTATTCTGATTAAGTCCCAAATATCTAACCCACATGAATGATTAGTTTTAGATGACAAAATACTTAGCAATTTATATTATTACTCAAACTTAAGATGCTAAATTAGGAATGAAAGTTTGATTCTTTTTGTAATTTTTTTTTAATTTGAAAATATAGTAAACAACTAATTAACTTAACTAAAATACTTGCAAGATGAACGCAATATAAGTAATATATCTTCTTCCTTATCATGAATCAATGATAAATATAGAAATTTAGTTGTGGAAGTACACTAAATATGTTGAACCAAATAGGAGCAATAATATTCTTTACCCTTACTGGAGATGCTATAAAGAACATTAGTTAATTTATAGTTTGAATAGTCTTGAAGACCCGCTAGACAGGAAAGATACTAGCTCTCACTCTAGAGTTCTCTCCTCCCTTCATATGGGGGCTAACATCTTGTATCAAAACCTAAAACTATAAATCAAATTGGGGGCTTTAGCCTGTCACTCTAAAGTCCTCTAATTCTACACCCTTTAAAATGTTTTCCTATTTATTTACACTCAAGCCCATAAACTAAATTCTCATTCGTGAAATCAATATGTGATTCTAACCATTTATTGACTAAGACAAAACCATCTCAGATATTACATGTTTTCATACCTGGTATTAACATCTTAATTAGTCAAATCAAGAAGTAAATGAAGTGCAAGGTCTTGAATCATCATAACTTCTTCCAACATTAAAGTCTAATACTTCACACAACTTCCTTTAAACATTAATCACTTATCATTTTAAGAAAGAAAAAAGATAAAAAAATTACTTAAAATTAATGGAGAGAATACAAACACGCAAGAGTTTAAAAGTAGAAATCATACACACAAACAATAAATCTAAATTAAAAATCAAATGTAGCCACAAAGATAAACACTTGTCTCAAATTATCTCCACCAAATGTCTTGAAGTTCATTTAAATTATCTTCCTTCTCTCACAATACAAACTAATACTCAAAATAAAATAAAATAAAATAAAATAAGGGTGGTCGGTGGCTGTAATGTGAACTTTTGGTGAGTGGTTGTTGGCCCCCTCTCCTGGATAATCTAAGTCTTTTCTTATAAAAATTCAAGGGGTGTCTTGGTGTCTCTTCAAAAAGGTGTCTCCATTCAATGAATCTTTTAGAAGTTGTCTCCTCATAATTCAATTGAATGAATTTTTGTGTCCATGGGTTATTTTCCACGTTTTTATCAAGGGTTGTTTCAAACACCTCTTCAAAATTCTGCTCCAATTAATATTTCTTCAAATAACTAACTTTTGCGCTTAAGCGCGGGGTACCTGGTGCTTAGGCGTGGATCTGGGCGCTTCATTTGCACATTTCTTCTTTTTTGCTCGAAATTTGACCATTTTTCACTCCTTTTAGCATTTTTTGTCCATGTGATTGTACCTACAAGAAAACACAAAAACAACTTTCATTAAAGTGCAATATCTCAAAAATATGTATAAAAATGTGCATAAAAATACTATATATTTTAGGTGTATCACACCCTTGCTTGAATAAAATGTGGGGGAAGGAACAAGCTAGGAAAGTAACAATATATAGAAGGTAGGTGGTTACTCAATTCGTAGGCATTGCACTAATATGTGTGTAAAATGTGCAACATATTTTCTTATATTTTACTACTTTTTTTTTACACTACTTCTATCATATTTATGTTTTTCTAGGTATTTTTATGTTCAATTGCAGGCTATAGGTTTTATCAAGTGCTTAAAGCTGCATATGAGCTAATACATTGAGGTAGCTTAATTTCATTCTAAGAGAACCTTGATACCACCCAAATGGAACCTATATGCCTCCCACAACACTCCCATGTGCACACAATAGAGAGAGTGGTGCCAAGGCACCACACTAGAGACACTAAGGCGCTGCACTTAAGACCCATCCAATTAACCAACGAAAAATTTAGCACCACCTTATGACCTCTAGGTGCCTTATAGAGATGCGGCAAACAATGCAAATACAACCAAAGAGACACTGACACTCCAGGGAAAAACTTCGATACTAACTAATCTATTTAGGAGTTAGAATGGTTCCATTTGATGTGGTAGGCTTGTGTGTTATTAAAGCGATTAAGAGTGCGATTTTAAAGTCTAAGCTGTGTCTATTGTGGTACCAAGTGTAATATCTCTCTCAGGGTGAATAACTTTGTAAGTGTGAGTGTGAGGGTTAGAGAGACTATGAGGGTGGGTTTGAGAGAAAATTTGAGATAATTTCTTTATAGTTTTGATGATCTTCAGTGTACTAAGTGAGAGGAGTGGAGAATATGAGAATCACTACAAGAGCCCTCTCTTACTAATTTTTTAATAAATTGTTCTACTTTTTTTGTTTTGATTAATAAAATATGTTTTATTTTTTTTCCAAAGCATGTATAGTAACTAATTTGTATTTCTCTTCTAATTTGGTGATTAAAAGATCTAGGCATTATATTTTCTTTATTTGAATAATATGAAAATTTGATGGGGTGAAGTTTTAACCTTTTGATCTTCATTAACTTTCAACCAAACCAGTTGATTTGTTAAAACTCATTGTGATCTTTGAGTTTTTGAAGAAATCTTAGTGGAAAAACTAGGTTAGAACTTATTAATTTAGGAGAATAGGAATATTAGTCTCATGTTAGTACAGTTTTTTTGGGAAATTTGACTTTTAGGATAATCACTGAATTTAATGATCTAAATATGTTTGATTTTTAAACATTCTTATTGTTACCATGAGGGGCAAAGGAATATAATTATTTCTATGTGTCACTTTAATTTTGTCACTTTGTTAACCTTAGGCTTTTATGATCTAAATAAGAGATCTCTAACTATTTTGATTACCTCACATATTTCATTTAGAATTTTCCTCTTTGTAGAAACTGGGATTAGAAAGTTTAAATTCATTCAATTTTAAATCACTCAAGCTAGATTAAAAACCAATACAATTAAAATTTTCCTGATTTTGGAAGTTTCCTCTTCCTCATAGGATTGATACACGAACTCAGATTCTGTATACTACTAGGAAGGTATGCACACTTATTTGTATCATTTGTTCTTAAAAGTATTTTAATATGTATCATGTTGTTGAGGTCATTGTCAGGGAATGATGTTGATTTTTTTATTTTAAGTAGAATTTAATTGAATTGTTAGGGTTTATACCTAAAAATTATTGTTTTGTATTTTTTATGTATTTATTTGATATTTTTTTATGTTAGGAAAGCTACATTTGTTTTCTATCATTGCTATTTTTGACTTTTTACATACTCTCCCATTTACTTTTTTTTTTAAAATAAATTTTACTTTTGTATTATATTTCCTACTAGTTTAGGGTCTCTCACTTATCAGTTCCAGTCCTATATGTGTAGGATTGGACAAGTTAAACTTGTGCCTTATGACCTTGAATCAGAGAGAACAGTCAAAAAAATATTAAAACTTAAATAACTCAAAAGAAGAAGAAGAAATGACTAACCCACACTGGCTAAAGTTACAACTATGGTTTAAGTGTTGCAACATTAGCCCTTACCTCATGATCCAGTGCCATATTTTTCATTAATAGAAACATTGCACCATAGTTTTCTCCCGTAATTGTAGCATTGGCCTTGGGCACTATAACACTAGAAGTCGTTTGATTTTATATCCTTTTTAGCAAGTCACGTAGTCAATGCACCATCTTGTCAATCATGACCAATTGTTATTATCAAGGAAACCATCAAGTCTTTTGGCCCTCATAAAGCTTAAAAGATATGATGATTTTCTCTTTTCAGTCGTTGGTACACCCTTTAATATGGGTAGTGACATTTTGGCATATAACCAAGTCTTTAGGATAAGTTATGTGGTTTCAAATGATTGAGTCCATGATCTTTCTAGATTGTCAACTCGAGGACTTGCCATCCCGAACCGTTAGTACAACCTTTTATATGGATGACAGTTCGGCCTTTACCAACTAATAAATAAAGCTTACATAATTGATTTTATCTTTTGACATGACCTGTTGTAAGCCCATTTTTCTTCCATTTTACATCTTTTATATACCACCTATGTCAGACATGTGGGATAATATTTAAGTCCTGCCACTAACTAGGTTTAGACTACATTTTGTGTCAGCACATCCCTTCACTTATATAGGGTAAAAGGGGTTTGCATCTAAATACCATTCATTGGTGTTAGGATATCACCTTATTTTACTTTTGAATCTTAGAGATCATTCTATTAATTTGCCTTCATGACATCATAGTGCCATCTTTATGATGAAAGAAGAGGTGATTTTTGTACATTCACGTGCATGTGATTCCTTACACATGTATGTCATTTAAGTTGACCCACATTTGTATGCATGCCTTTTATATCATTTTTATAATGTTTGGAATTTGAGTTTGAGCTCTTAGAGTTCAATCTCCTAAAGCTCTTAACTGTGCATTTTGTATGCATTTCTGATTTTATTCGTTTCTGAGGAATTTTGACTTGGTGTTAGTGGCATTAGGGTTTAACTCCTGAGGCACACCTTTCNCTCTCTTACTAATTTTTTAATAAATTGTTCTACTTTTTTTGTTTTGATTAATAAAATATGTTTTANCTCTCTTACTAATTTTTTAATAAATTGTTCTACTTTTTTTGTTTTGATTAATAAAATATGTTTTATTTTTTTTCCAAAGCATGTATAGTAACTAATTTGTATTTCTCTTCTAATTTGGTGATTAAAAGATCTAGGCATTATATTTTCTTTATTTGAATAATATGAAAATTTGATGGGGTGAAGTTTTAACCTTTTGATCTTCATTAACTTTCAACCAAACCAGTTGATTTGTTAAAACTCATTGTGATCTTTGAGTTTTTGAAGAAATCTTAGTGGAAAAACTAGGTTAGAACTTATTAATTTAGGAGAATAGGAATATTAGTCTCATGTTAGTACAGTTTTTTTGGGAAATTTGACTTTTAGGATAATCACTGAATTTAATGATCTAAATATGTTTGATTTTTAAACATTCTTATTGTTACCATGAGGGGCAAAGGAATATAATTATTTCTATGTGTCACTTTAATTTTGTCACTTTGTTAACCTTAGGCTTTTATGATCTAAATAAGAGATCTCTAACTATTTTGATTACCTCACATATTTCATTTAGAATTTTCCTCTTTGTAGAAACTGGGATTAGAAAGTTTAAATTCATTCAATTTTAAATCACTCAAGCTAGATTAAAAACCAATACAATTAAAATTTTCCTGATTTTGGAAGTTTCCTCTTCCTCATAGGATTGATACACGAACTCAGATTCTGTATACTACTTGGAAGGCATGCATACTTATTTGTATCATTTGTTCTTAAAAGTATTTTAATCTGTATCATGTTGTTGATGTCATTTNAAATTTTCCTGATTTTGGAAGTTTCCTCTTCCTCATAGGATTGATACACGAACTCAGATTCTGTATACTACTAGGAAGGTATGCACACTTATTTGTATCATTTGTTCTTAAAAGTATTTTAATATGTATCATGTTGTTGAGGTCATTGTCAGGGAATGATGTTGATTTTTTTATTTTAAGTAGAATTTAATTGAATTGTTAGGGTTTATACCTAAAAATTATTGTTTTGTATTTTTTATGTATTTATTTGATATTTTTTTATGTTAGGAAAGCTACATTTGTTTTCTATCATTGCTATTTTTAACTTTTTACATACTCTCCCATTTACTTTTTTTTTAAAATAAATTTTACTTTTGTATTATATTTCCTACTAGTTTAGGGTCTCTCACTTATCAGTTCCAGTCCTATATGTGTAGGATTGGACAAGTTAAACTTGTGCCTTATGACCTTGAATCAGAGAGAACAGTCAAAAAAATATTAAAACTTAAATAACTCAAAAGAAGAAGAAGAAATGACTAACCCACACTGGCTAAAGTTACAACTATGGTTTAAGTGTTGCAACATTAGCCCTTACCTCATGATCCAGTGCCATATTTTTCATTAATAGAAACATTGCACCATAGTTTTCTCCCGTAATTGTAGCATTGGCCTTGGGCACTATAACACTAGAAGTCGTTTGATTTTATATCCTTTTTAGCAAGTCACGTAGTCAATGCACCATCTTGTCAATCATGACCAATTGTTATTATCAAGGAAACCATCAAGTCTTTTGGCCCNCATTTACTTTTTTTTTAAAATAAATTTTACTTTTGTATTATATTTCCTACTAGTTTAGGGTCTCTCACTTATTAGTTCCAGTCCTATATGTGTAGGATTGGACAAGTTAAACTTGTGCCTTATGACCTTGAATTAGAGAGAACAGTTAAAAAAATATTAAAACTTAAAAAACTCAAAAGAAGAAGAAGAAATGACTAACCCACACTGGCTAAAGTTACAACCATGGTTTAAGTGTTGCAACATTAGCCCTTACCTCATGATCCAGTGCCATATTTTTCATTAATAGAAACATTGCACCATAGTTTTCTCCCGTAATTGTAGCATTGGCCTTGGGCACTATAACACTAGAAGTCGTTTGATTTTATATCCTTTTTAGCAAGTCACGTAGTCAATGTACCATCTTGTCAATCATGACCAATTGTTATTATCAAGGAAACCATCAAGTATTTTGGCCATCATAAAGCTTAAAAGATATGATGATTTTCTCTTTTCAGTCGTTGGTACACCCTTTAATATGGGTAGTGACATTTTGGCATATAACCAAGTCTTTAGGCTAAGTTATGTGGTTTCAAATGATTGAGTCCATGATCTTTCTAGATTGTCAACTCGAGGACTTGCCATCCCGAACCGTTAGTACAACCTTTTATATGGATGACAGTTCGGCCTTTACCAACTAATAAATAAAGCTTACATAATTGATTTTATCTTTTGACATGACCTGTTGTAAGCCCATTTTTCTTCCATTTTACATCTTTTATATACCACCTATGTCAGACATGTGGGATAATATTTAAGTCCTGCCACTAACTAGGTTTAGACTACATTTTGTGTCAGCACATCCCTTCACATATATAGGGTAAAAGGAGTTTGCATCTAAATACCATTCATTGGTGTTAGGATATCACCTTATTTTAATTTTGAATCTTAGAGATCATTCTATTAATTTGCCTTCATGACATCATAGTGCCATCTTTATGATGAAAGAAGAGGTGATTTTTGTACATTCACGTGCATGTGATTCCTTACACATGTATGTCATTTAAGTTGACCCACATTTGTATGCATGCCTTTTATATCATTTTTATAATGTTTGGAATTTGAGTTTGAGCTCTTAGAGTTCAATCTCCTAAAGCTCTTAACTGTGCATTTTGTATGCATTTCTGATTTTATTCGTTTATGAGGAATTTTGACTTGGTGTTAGTGGCATTAGGGTTTAACTCCTGAGGCACACCTTTTAGTGTACATTTTATGCATTTCTTGTGTGTATGCCTATATATGCAAGGTCTTACTTCTATATGTAAGACCCTATTTCTTGTTGCACCATATAGGTATAAGTTTCATGAGTCAGCATGTCAATGGAAATGTTTGAACCAGCCTTAGTTTGACCTGTGATGATAATAGTAAAATGAGCATTACTTGTCAACTCTTCCAGATGAGTAATTTGAGTTATTATTTTATTATCAAATCTCATTGGATTGTTGAAATCATAAGCTTAGGCTACTATTTGTCACTTATTTTGATGAGTGATAGTTCATTCAAATGCTCATAATGAGGCATGCTTGGTGACCCTATTAAGAACCCATGGGAAAGCCATTACACCTATACTGCATGACTTGTACATAGATGTAAGTGTAAGCAGAACCTTGTAATAATTATTTAGAAATAGGGCCAGGGTGTAGTTAAAGATTATCATACACAACTATTGTCCTTTGTTATGTGCCAACTGTTTGTACACTTTTGTGCATTATTTACATATTTTATTCAGTTTGTAACTTTTGCATTAGCATGCTAGCATGGATTTTCCTTATAGAGCATTGAATCCAACATGGAGTGGCTTAATGATTTCAATTAATATATTTTTATAGGCTTTACTTAGCTCTTCTACCATTGAAAATGACTTTTACATGTTGCATGAGATAGCACGTGCCAAGCATTTTCACAGATTTAGTCTTTATTTGACATTTTTTCTATACTTTTAGAGTCCCCTTAAGGGAATTTGTACTAGAAATAAAGTACATGCATGAGTTGCAGGAGTTTGATGCAAGGGTTGTGTGGTGAGAACTAGGAATAAATGCTCATGCAACTTACCTTAATTCTAGATCTTCTTTATTTTATAGATTTAGGATTGGGTATATATGCAGATATCGACCACTATTTACTTTTTTGGGATATGTTGCTGACCTAGGGAACCTGACCTGTTATTTATTCCCTTAGATTGGGTGGGTTCTTTACTAGACCTTGTATGTGCTCACACTTTATTATGCCCGTGATTTGTTTGGATACGATCACAATTAGGCTTTTTAGGATAAATCTTTTGCTATATAAGTTAATTTTAAAACATTTATTCTAATATAATTTATGATTAAAATGTTCAAGATTTAAAAATTTATAGTTTTATTTCATGTCTTTAATTTTATGTCCTTTAGGCCAATTTTAAAATAATCATAAAGTACATGAGCTTATCCTCTTGCATATTAATAGGGCAACCATACTTAGGATGTCTTAGATAATTGCATACATAATACATGTCCTAAGGAAAGCATTTTACTTTTCAACTTGACTGGCCCATCATATGTTTTATATGATTAGGTGGCTATTTAGTGCACTGTAGGGTGTTAAAGGCTTTCCCAATCTAGACGGAATTATTTGCCCTTTGTAGAGCGATTTAGCTTTATAGCTGAGTCATATGCTCCTCATTTCTGTGGCATGTATAATTTTTTCTCAAAATTTTTGGTCTTGATAGAGACATGGGAGCATAACATTTCTTTCCTTTGACTTAAATCTACTGGATTGCTTTGGATAATACAACACATGGGTTGCTGATGATGTGATTCACAGTCAAGTTGGGTCAACTACATTCACGTCTTATTAGATCTAGGGTCATAATAGTTTTTGAGGATGGGTCAATGGTGCCCCGACCATGCTATCTCTACCTATCTAGGTTTTTTATTAAACCAATCTGTTGATTTAACCTCATTTGGGCACAATAGTTTTATTTGCTGAGTCTTTTGTAAGCATGTACAGTAGCCCTTTTAGCTTTATGATGACTCCTCATCATGTTGTGGGGATTCACCCTCTTTTTTGTGGACTAGTTCTGATATGATGGTTAGAGGATTTCTCTTACCATGATCGCTAAAAATCTCCTTGGTTGCCTATGTTTTAAGATTATTTAAGCAAAACCATACACCTTTTATCATGAGTTTTCTTGGGTATCCCCTAGGATGTAATTATCACGAGGAAAAATCATCACTTGTGGTCTCTTTGAACTCAGAATAAAATTAATTTGATTTTTTATTTTGATTTGGTTATGAAGGTCTTTTTTATAGGGACTTTCACTTAACTTCTCTCAGGTTGAGGAATGTATCATTTACTTTGGACCGCTCTTCTTTGGTCTATGTTACGATATAATTTCAATCTAAATATCTTCGTAGCTATGCTTTTTGTTTCTTCTTATTTTTTTTCCATTTATTAATTTTATTTTCTTTCTTCCTTAGCTTTTTTAAAGTGAATGTGACCTAGAAAGGAGAAGGATTCAAAAAAGGGATGGATGCTAAGAGGGCCATTCCAACAAAAGCGGAAAGAAGCATGAACACCTATTATTGAGGTGTCTAATATCTTAAAACTATCCCTAGCAACTTTATAAATATCATTAAATAATAGAGCCAATCTACCTTAAGTTCTTTAATCATCCAATATTAAACTTTGATCTTTTAGGTCAATTTCTAAAATCTCACTAAATTGGTCTCTCACACACCCATTCACTTGATTTATTCTAAAGCTTTGATCATCTTAGGACCGTGGGGGAATGCTTTTTATTTAAGAACATTAAAAGAAACTTTATAATCATTTACTCTCATAATTAATTCCCTATTATGAGCATCAATCAATGGCTTCCAAAAACTATGAAAGGTCTTCCCAAAATGGTGAGTATCTCCTCACCTTTTACATATATAGGATAATAAAATACGCAAAGAAAATAAACTTATCCACGTTGATTAAGAAATCTTTTGTAATCTCTCTAAGATAAGTTAATGAACAATCAATTATATAAAAGTTCATAATAACATGTGAAAATCTCCTAGTCTTAACCTTTTAAAAATTGATAAAGACATTAAATTGAAGATGGTTCNAATCAATGGCTTCCAAAAACTATGAAAGGTCTTCCCAAAATGGTGAGTATCTCCTCACCTTTTACATATATATGATAATAAAATACGCAGAGAAAATAAACTTATCCACGTTGATTAAGAAATCTTTTGTAATCCCTCTAAGATAAGTTAATGAACAATCAATTATATAAAAGTTCATAATAACATGTTGAAAATCTCCTAGTCTTAACCTTTTAAAAATTGATAAAGACATTAAATTGAAGATGGTTATTAAGTTACATAATGTTTTATCAAAGATGTTATCCTCTTTAGGACATGAGATAATAAAACAAATCCAAATCATTAAATGTTTTAGAATTTTTTTTAAATGATTGCACTACACTCTTCATATAAGATAAAAGTCTCAAATTCTCCTGATTTATATTTTTTATTATGGATTAATAAATTTTATATAGCTAAGTATTTGGTCAAGAGCTTCTACAAATGGTATATTGCTGTTAAGTTTATGTAACGTTTCTAAAAAGCCAGAAAACTATTAGCTAAGTTTCTACTTTTGAAGTTTTTAGAGAAATAATGGTGGTGGTCTCTCTACAAATGGTTTATTCCTTTTCTTTGAGTCTTTTTTATGTTAATTATTTTATCAGAATAAATTTTGGGTTCTTCTAAAATAACNTCTACCTCTTTCCCAAGGGGTTTATTCCTTTTCTTTGAGTCTTTTTTATGTTAATTATTTTATTAGAATAAATTTTGGGTTCTTCTAAAATAATGTTTTCTCTATTTACCCCTTCTAATTTCTTCCCACTCCTAAGTCTTATACCTTTGCACTACTATTTTCCTTTTATTCTTTTGAATTCACTTTTGTGTTTCTTGGTAATGTTCCTTAGGGTCTACTACTTTAAGAATATGTTAAATACCATTATTAAGTTTTTATGTTTCTAATCATTACAACTTGAGCATGCAACTAATTTTCTATTTGCAACACTAATTATTTCAAATATAAATTTATTCTTTGACGGGATTATCAAAAGTGAATCAAAGAAGGAAATTTGGTCTAGGACTGAGAAAAGTTACTACTCTAAATGTTTCGATTATCTAGAATGTTTTATGCTATCCCACTGATTATTTCATATATTTGGCTTATTAATTAAATAAAGTTTGACCACTTATTTCTAACTAGAAATGCTTGTTCTTTAATAGAGTTTATTGAGTCACTTGTTAGNGGACTGAGAAAAGTTACTACTCTAAATGTTTCGATTATCTAGAATGTTTTATGCTATCCCACTGATTATTTCCTATATTTGGCTTATTAATTAAATAAAGTTTGACCACTTATTTCTAACTAGAATGCTTGTTCTTTAATAGAGTTTATTGAGTCACTTGTTAATTACATTCAATAACTCCATAGTTAAAATATATGAATCTCTCATTTGTTCATATGCTTTCTCATCACATATAAGGGATCCTTGAATTGAGTTTAGCCCTAAGGTATCTATTTTTTTTTTTAAATAGCTACTACTTATGAAATCAAAATATTTAACATATCAATATCATGCACATTAAAAACCTTCCTAAAGTGAACTTTCTCTGAAGATCATTGAAAAGGTTTGTGTAATCAATCAATTAGTCAGGGCATGGTGTGGGCATTTTCTCAACGACCACTGAAATATCTCCCACGACTCATAAATGGATTCATTATCTAATTGGGTGAAATAAGTTATATCATTCATAAATTTAGTTGGTTTTAATGTGAGGAAATACTTGGATAAAGATTTTTTAGCAAGATCATTCCAAGTGACAATAGATCATGGGGACAAAGAGTTCAATCACATATTTTTATTTGTCTATTANACTGGAATATCTCCCACGACTCATAAATGGATTCATTATCTAATTGGGTGAAATAAGTTATATCATTCATAATTTTAGTTGTTTTTAATGTGAGGAAATACTTGGATAAAGATTTTTAGCAAGATCATTCCAAGTGACAATAGATCATGGGGACAAAGAGTTCAATCACATATTTTTATTTGTCTATTAAAAAAATAAGAATTGCTTAAGCCTAATAATATCATTAGAGACACCATTATACTTATTTATGACATGAATATTCAAGAAATTATTGATGTGAAGGTTTAGATCTTCTATTTGTGACACCCAAACTATAAATTTTAAACCATTTGAATGACTACATGTTCCAATTCAAAGTTATTAGCATTGATGGTTGATCTACTAATACTTTAATGTACCATATCTATTAGTGGTTCATCAAAATCACTAAATATTCTAGGTTGATCAATTTTCACTAGTTTATTTGCCATTTATTCTAGATTAGGTTTATTCTAAATGAAACTACTTAACTTGGTTCAAATCTACACATAGAACACCTAGTGCCCACCAATGAACATACACTAACAATAAAAAATAGTTAATAATTACAACACATAACAAACTAAAAAGTAGTTGAAAAATAATGCAACCATAAAATATGATTAGTGTTGTGCTGCTAAACTTTTAGTGTTGCGGTGGTGTGGTGCAACATAGTTAGGTCAATAGCATTATAACGCTCTGCCATAGATACATAGTTTTAGAAACTAACTCTTTACAATTCACAAGTGCTCACAAAGATATCTACTTTGTAAAATAATAAAAATATGAATCAAGCATAATAGAATTGACTTAAATCTTAAAACTCTTAGATTAATATCAACCTAATGTAAGAATTAAAATGCTAAGTAATAAATGAATCACACAAGTACACATGTCGATCAAATAATACAAGAACATAAGTCCATTTTTTTTATCCCACGAGAAACAAAGTCATTTCTTAATTTAGACCAATTACTAGTCTAATTAAATTTTTTTAGTTTTAACCAATGATTGCAAAATTCAGTTATGGAAATGTAAAAAAGCTTATTATTTTTTAGTTTTAAGTTTTGATAGAAAACCCTTCCGAATTAGTGGTTAATTAGGTTTAAAATCATACAACTTGTCTACTACCATTTAAGACGCATTTTGAGTTCCTTATTATGATTTTGTTTCCTAAGCTCTATAAAAACTCTAAAAAATCAGTCTCTCTATTTATTGCATTTCCCTAATAGCAATATGCCTATTCCATGAGAGAAAGGGTGTTAACCTACCCGTTCAACTAGTTTTTCATCAAAGACCACAATAATATTTAACAAAAAATAGGCCAAATTGTCAGCATGTGAAGTATACGAAGTTAGCACACCAACTTAGTTCAACTAATTCCAAAAAATATTACTTTAGATTGATTGAAAATATAAGCAAAACATTAATTTAAAGAAGTATGATCTTAGTAACTAGCCATTCTCATAAGCATGAAGTGAGGATTTACAAAACCAAAATATAATACATAAAAATTAAAAAGAAAAAAACACCCAAATCAATTTAGCTCAATAGCTTTTTGCTCCATTGAATTGCTCCATCAAAATGCTCTCCTTAATCTCCTTTTCACTTGCTAACCCTTACTAAATTAGTCATCTAACTCATGCATACACTTCACACACTATACAACTTGCCTTTTGTTATGTCCATGCACAATTATTTATGGTTCTCCCGTTTCAATTGCACAAGAAATCCATTATTTATGATGCAAATCACGTATGGTCAAGTGGTAGCATTGTCACATCACGATGTAGGGTCATGGTGCCGCATTATTGCGTTGAGGCGCTGAGGTGGCAAGCTCTCGGATTGCTTTCACCAATTTTTGTAAGTTCTAGTGGCGTGATACTAGGAGTGTAAATGAGCCGAACCATGCTCATGCTCGCTCGTGTTCGACTCATTTATATTTCGAGCTCAAAAAGTATGTTCATGTTCGACTTATTTGCTTAACGAGCCGAACACGAGCTGCTCACGAACGAAGAGTCCTTTTAACAACCTTAATCATGTAGTCATAAGACATAAGACAATAAAGGTTTGAGCAAGATTTAAATATTATTATTTATATTAAAACATCATTTGAATCTAATTTAATAATTTTTATT
>JXCR01087210.1:70214-86143 GCA_002079205.1 Phalaenopsis hybrid cultivar | reverse complement strand
ATTTCGATGACCGACAGCTTCTTACGGGCAAACCCCACACCAAAAATAGTGCCGACAGGAATTGATAGTTTAAAAGGAGATTTAAGGATATTCTCTTTTCATAAATCATAATTTATTTGGGATTATAGTGAATATTTATAGTTATATCTAACGTGTGTATTTTGAAATGTTGAAAAAGATTTGCAAAATTTACACATTAAATCTACCCGCATCAAGTTTTTTGCGCCGTTGTCAGAGAAGTAACGAAAATTAATACTGAGTTTTTTTTTGTTTTATTCTAAAAAAAGAAATAAAAGAAGAGAATTTGTAGTTTAGTTTTGAACATTTAGTGTGTTTGCTTATTTTTAATTACTTGCTTTGTTTGTTTATGTATAGTGTAAGATCTGAAAATTTAGTAACTTACGATTCTGTGTTAGAGAGAACTATTAGAAAAATTCAAAAACAACAAAAAAAAAAGATCAATTCAGCAAAATGGTTTGTAATGTGAATAATGCTGGAAATGAAAATGAACATCATCAGAGACCCTTAAGAGATTATGCTAATCCTACAACAGTTGAAAATCATTTGAGTTTGCACAACCATGTTGTAGCTGCCAATTCATTTGAGCTTAAACCTACTATTATCTAAATGTTATAAAACAATCACTTTGGAGGAACACCAACTGAAGATGTTAATTTACACCTTGCTAGTTTTCTAGAATTATGTGCTAAATTTAAATATGATGGAGTGTCAAATGATGTTATCAGGCTTAGATTTTTTCCTTTTTCACTAAAGGATAAAGCTAAGATGTGTTTAAATTCATTAGTACCTGGATCTATTAGAAAATGGAGAGATTTGTCAGTTTGAAGGGGAATAAATTTATGAAGCCTGGGATAGATTTAAAGGATCTCCTTAAAAAGTGTCCACACCGTGCATTTCCAGATTGGTTAAAAATTCAAACTTTTATATTGGGTTGGTTGGATCTCTTAGATTGAAAATTGTCGCTACTGCTGGCGGATCATTTATGACAAAACCATTCGGTGAAGCATATTCATTAATTGAATAGATGGCTACAAATAATTTTCAATGGCCCTCTGAAAGTGTAAATCCAAAAAAAGTAACTAGTATTCTTGTTACTTGTTGACCTCATTTTTTGAGGTCTTCTTTTCTCTTCTCTAAATACCCTAGAATCTAGCCTTAAGATTTCCCTATTTTGACTCTCTTAGAGGACTAGACCGGGACACATACCCCTTAGAAACTCAAGTCATTTCTTCACTCCTTGTAGTTTCATATGGACAGTTTCAGATCCTCAACATTTGATTGAGTCGATCGAAAAGCGGACATATTGAAGCTCTAATTGAGCTCCTATAGAAATTTGAAAGACATAGGTGGACACTGTGGCGTATGCGACTTTTGATTTGCCACTGCAAGCATCGTATTTGATTTTGGTTGTTGCTTATGCAAGAACTGGTCAATATTTTTATCTTACTCATTAAATGGCTCTGATCGGGCCAAAATAATTTTGTTTGTAGTGCCACGCGCGAATCAAATTTAATTTGGCGCGATCGTCGATGACTTTGTCTGGGTGGCTCCGGATGATGAAACGAACTGCGTTATTGCGTCCGAGATGTAAATTTTAGCTAGGGAGAACACTTATTTTGTCAGGACTCCGAGCGCGAGTGGATCACACAAAATTTAATATTTTTTTGAAATTTTCTTTAATAAAAAAAATATATTTGATAAAGTTTTTTTTTTTAATATAAGATAATCTTTTAAAACCTAATTCTCACTTCTCCCTCGCATCTATGTAATTTGCCATAGCCAAACCGTAGAGTCCCTTATCGATTTGTCGGTCATCCATTCCCTTTCTGAGCCTTCGTCGCTAGTAGCCTCGCTGGTAGCCTGTTGTAATGAACTTTCTGCCTAAACGAGTCTGGTAACCTTCTCGTTCTTAAATTTGAATATTCTCTTTGCCCTTTGAGGTGTTTTTTGTCACCTCCCCTTTTTTTACCGTCGGTGAGCCCTGGTCCTCTCGATGGCTATAAATACCCCAGGAGGGGAAGAAGAGGGGCGATTTTTCTTTTTCTTGGATGTTTTGGAAGAAATATAGTGCTGCGATTTTTGGAAGTGTTCGTTCTTGCAATCTTTTCTTTACCCTCTCCCTTCTTGAACTAGCAAGGGATTCAGGTTAGAGAGTATTAGATTGAGACATGGATGGTTCTAAATCTGCTTTTAATGACTTGATGCTGCAATTCCATTATTTCTATTTCCTCATTTTTATATACTATGGAGAAGTTTTCTAGCTTGATGGAAATGTTTAGAGCCATGTATTCTTATGTTGCTCTAATTCAAACATGTTTAATGAATTTGTTCTTTTAAATCTTTTTTAAATAAAATTCAAGAGTTCATTCTCCCTGATCTTTTGTTTTTTTCATTCAAAATGTATAGTAGTTTTGCTACTTCTTGTTACCTCTTTCTTAGAGGGGGAGGGGGGGGGTTGGAATCTATTTTCTAATGATTCAATTTTAAGCCCTATGTTGGGATCGATTTCTTCTTGGGATGTTAGCTTGGTTGTGTTCTTTAGTAGGACATTTATATGATTCAATTTTAAGCCCCATGCTGGGCTCGATTTTTGCTTTGGATGTTAGCCCAATTGTGCTCTTTAATATGACATATATGATTCAATTTTAAGCCCTGTGCTGGGCTTGATTTTGGCTTTGGATATTGGCTCGATTGGATTTCCNGGGGGGGGGGGTTGGAATCTATTTTCTGATGATTCAATTTTAAGCCTTATTCTGGACTCAATTTCGGCTTGGGATGTTAGCTTGGTTGTGTTCTTTAGTATGACATTTATATGATTCAATTTTAAGCCCCATGATGGGCTCAATTTTTGCTTTGGATGTTAGCCCGGTTGTGCTCTTTAGTATGACACATATATGATTCAATTTTAAGCCCTGTGCTAGGGTCGATTTTGGCTTTGGATATTGGCTCGGTTGGATTTCCTTTATGGAGGTTTCTCATATACACCTCTTGATAATTATAGATTCACAAATACGATATTGAATTGTATCATATTTAAGCCATATAAAGCTTTCTTAATAAATTAATATAGGAAGTGTATTATTTCTTTTAAAATCTGAAGATATTTGGATGTGAAAAGTTTATTTGAACCTTAAAAGATCATTATATCGAATGGGATCATTAATACATGTTGAATTCATTCTGGGGGCTCGATTTGATTCTCCTTGCTATCCCCTTTGTTCGAGAATTGTTGGAAATATGTTTGAAATTTGATTTTGGTCCTCTTTACTTCTCCTTGTTTGAATAGTTGTTAGAAATTTTTTTATGATTGGACTATATATTTCGTGCTGTAGTTCTTACTCACCTTGCTATCTTATTTTGAATACATATCAAAAATCATTTTCGGGTTTTGAAAACTGCTATAATACATTGGATTTGCTACTGCTGCTCTTATTTGAAGGAATATTGGAGTTGTTTGCTGCTTTGGATACTTAATCTTGAGGCTAGATTTTGCTTCCTGTGGTTCCTTATGTGAATATATATAATGTTAAAGTAGAATTTGAAGAAATGCATAAGTTTAAACTTTGGAGGAATGTTTACTTAATCCTTAAAGGCTGCTAGAATTGGTTTTCGGCTTATATCAATTATGTGGATTTGAATTTGATAATACAAAAATGTAGCACATTTCTTTATGGAAAGTTCATGGGGTTTACAAAAGGGATATGTATATGTTAAAGCTTGAACTCAAGGGTGAAAAGTGGATGCTATAGGAATGCTTAAATAAATATCTCTCTCATTTTTCTTGATATGTGCAAAATCTTGTTGGATGAGCATATGAAATATTGAGGTGGCATATTATTTCAAGATGAGGGATAACAGGCGATGATGCAAAGAACCATTTGACAGCTTAATTTATAGCTAAAATATAAAAATCAATATTCAATTAGTGTGATGCCCTTTCACCCCTATATCGTCAACAACTCTAACCTTTTTTCAAAAATTTCGAGAATCGGTAGCCACAAGATAACGGTACTAAAAACACTGTACAAATACTACACTCACAAAAGAACAGATACTACAAACACCCCACAAATACTACAATCGCAAAAGAACAGATACGACACTACACTGTACCAAATCCTGACTAATACGTGCATACATTAGATATCACCTACACATTCATTTCATACATAACATAGTATATCTTGCACACCACATACAGATACCCCACATATCTTTATTTGATGGATCTAAGTATTAGCATATCACCTTCCTTTTTTTAAGTGTATACACTATATCCACACACTACACCCTGCACGACAGATATTCCATACTATGTATAAATACTACGGGTTTTACCCATATATTACACTTGCACAAGAAAATCATACCACAGTCATACACACTATACAGTTCACACACTACGCTCTATACGACCAATACTACTTGCCACATACACATGCACTACACTTCAATAAGTTCAGATACTACATTTCACGTATAGGTGCACCACACTTTGAGGAGTTCAGATACTACTCCGTCCGCATATTCACTAAACGATAGGCTGTTCGAGGCATGTTTTTTATTATTATTATTATTCTTGCTTCTCTCTCTCGTCTTCTCGGAACGAGATGACTACGTGGTCAGTTGATGATTCATCTCCGGACAACGTTCGAGACAACTACCAAAGATGGAAGGATGAGCTTATGCAGAACCTAGATAGATTTAAATAACATACCTATAGGACGTCGAGGTTGTTTGTTTGGCACGACGTAAATCCTCACATTATCTTTTAGGACTTTCTACAATTTTATATCATATGATATAAGTCCTAAAATTTTTAGGATTCTAAGGTGGTCGTTCGGTACGACATAAATCCTAACATTTTCTCGGGTTATTTACATATGATATACAGTTATAAGTCTCGAATATCTAAATAACTCGCAAGATTGAAATATCACATAATTTCTCTTTCAAAGATGTAAAGCCAAACCATAGATTAGTTTGAGATGTTTCTGAATCTCCTTCAAGATCTTCGACATGTCCTACTTTTCGTTCCTTTGGATTCTGAAAATAATTGTTCCTATTTAAACCTATCCCATTTGTTTTTCCTATGAACAATCATGGAAACTTGAACGTTGAATTCTTGAAGATGAAACCTCTGATCATTATCGAGAGTTTTCTTAGGTAACTTCAGTTGTCTAAGATGTAATTAACTACAAGGGCTTGCTCCTATAAGGAATTTAAGAACCCAGATTAATCTAAATTCTATATAATCTGTGTATTTGATAGTGGAATTTATCGGCTATAAATTTTGCAGACAAAAATAAAGTCATAAACTTCTAAGTTTAGATAGTTAAGCTTATTGATAAGTGATACGGTCATCCTTAAAGATGATATATCATTTATGGTATCATGCTCAGCTATTTAAACTATTAAATATATGAGATTTATTCGGTCTCATTATTTTCCAAAAATAAAAGATACCATTTTCAAAAAAATAAAATTATATTATAAATATATTAAATTCTAAATTTTAATTTTAAAATCTTATTTTCAAAGAAAAATAGCTGATAGTTTCTTGCGACTCCGTTGATGATTAGTTCCTCTCTCCATTTTGATCAAGAGGTTTTGCTTTCAAACATCGGTAGTGTGCCCATACCCCTAATGGGTCAAACTATCATTCTTTTGTTGACATACATCACTCATTTCTTCTTTGAGTAGGTATTGTCAATTCCTTTGATTCTGAAACCACTATTTAATCAACCATAAATAGAAAGGTTCCAGAATCTTTAAATTCTAAATAAAATGGATTCCTAATAAGTGTGAGATGTTAGGAGACGATCCGTAGGAGTGAATTTGATTCGAGAAGCTTTCTCTTTAAATCACGAACACATGTCCTACTTATCCTACTATTTTCTTTATTTATGACATTTTGATTTGATTATTCAAAACCTATAAATAAAGCTTAAGATGTATATATAGAAGGAAATTTATTCGGATAAGTCTCAAAAGAGACACCTAGTTAAATGATTTGATTTGATTTAAGATAGTCATCCTAAATTGCTGCAACCATGGCTGCAAGCATCGTGAGTCTAATTTCTGAAAATTTGAAATTACAGAAAATGACTACACCAAAGTTGATCTTCTCTATCAACACTGGAATGGACTTGGCTGTAAATAAGAACGAGCTGCCTGACAGAGCCGTCATTCGCTTTGGACAAGGATTTAATAATACTGACATTAAGTTTGGAGACATTACCGTCGTTGTACTAAGAAAACAAATTCCTGAAATGGTGGAGCCCATAGTGAAATTCAACCTGAAGTTGACACATGAGTGCCCCCCTTTGGAAAGGGTGTCAGCTGAGAATAATGTCGCTACTGTTACAAAGATCGCTAAAATTATCAAAGATACCATGAAGAAAACTGTTACTACCCCCACCGCTCTAGTCACTGCACCTGTCACTTTCCCCGCTCGACTTAAAGGGAAAGAGATTCAGGTAGATAATGAGGCTATCGATGTGGAGGGTTTGATGTTCTTGACGACACCTTCTCTGTTTGAAATAGGGTCTAATTCGAGGTCTGTACCTTTGATCAGAACTCAGAGAAAGAACAAGAAGTGGAAAATAGCTAAGATCAAGAAAGTGAAAGCTACCGGGGTTGTTGCCTCAATTTCCTTAGATGAAGATCAAGAAATTGGATTACCCGAGACCTCCCCTCTCTTAAAAGGGAGCAGGTTTCATCCACTGTCTGGTGCTCTTGATGAAGAGGATGTCCAGAAGATCACTACCGCACCTTCTCAATTTCTATCACCATAATAATCAGGTAAAGACAAAAGGATTCGTACCATTAACGCGAGTTCATTGGTCTTTGAGAAGCTGGTAAAGAAAGAAAGATGTTCTGTTGACAAAATCCTTAACAGGATGGGATGCGCTGAGTCACCCCAAATGAGGAGACAGATACTGAAGAATGATAGGTTTATTTCGCAACCTGCAATGAAATTGGAGAGAAGGCGAGAAAGTTTTCTTCTGCAAACCTCTCGGAAAGTCTGTTCAGATGATTGTCATTTAACTTCCACCTCTGCCACTCCACGACCACCCAAAATTCCTCTCAGACAATTTTTGGGAACCCGTGTTCCTCGCATTTCTGTCGCAGTCACTCCTACCACCATTCTTTTCCCAAATTTTAGGGGACGAAAACCCATTAAACATCATCTTGGGCCAAGAATAAGTGTACCCAGGGTACAGGATAAGCCCTTACAAAGGTCAGAAAGATCAAGAAACAGTAAGAGATTACCTGGTAAAGTGTCTGGTTCAGACACTAGGGGGCCCACCGATTCTCAACATATGGATGTCACCAATAAGTCACTCGACCCCAAGATACTTGTATCAGAGAAGATGGTGTGGGGACTTAAGGTTGTTGAACCAACACGTAGGGAGAAGCCCGTGATGGAAAATTCTGGAGAAAATTCCACATTTGATGTGTTGCCCGCTGCAATCGCTGTTAAAAAAGTTGCTTGTCAGTTATCACAGACTGATCTTAAGGTGTCTAAAAAAGATCCAATTGAACTAAAGCTAGAAAGTCTCAGAAAAGACATTAAACAGTTTTCTAAAGAAAGGGAAGATGAATTGGATGATGAAGAGGATTTGACTGATTATATGGGTGAAGATTTCACCGAGATAAATGTGGTGGAAACCCAAGCATCTTCATCCTTACGAGAGGAACCAGGAGAGGAGAGTGCTGTAGAAATTATACAAAAGATTATTCAGTAAAAAGATGAGCAAATGGAGTACATGAAAGCAAAAATGGAAGAAATGATGGCTGCTATTATGACTTTACAAAGTCAGCCATAGTCTCCAAAGATATTGCCTGTTTAGGTAAACCAACCGGACATGGTACAGATCGACGATAATAAAAAGGAATCCATATCTGTTAAGAAAGAAGAACAGGGTAAGAAAGATCATGTCCAGAATTTGATACCGGAGAAGGAGATTAAAAGTATGATAGAACAGCAGGTGAAAGAAACCTTGATACAATCCAAAGGCAGTGCATAAATTCTAAGGGGTAGACCATATCCTGAAGAATTTGATGTCGTGCAATATCCAAGGGTTTTGTACCACCTCTGTTTAAAATTTTTGATGGAACAGAAAACCCTCGAAAGCATGTGGCACATTTTCACGCTAGTTGTTGCAATGCAGGGAGAAATGATGCTCTACTTTTCCGACAGTTAGTCAGTAGCCTACCAGGAGTGGCATTTGATTGGTATGCAAAATTACCAAATGGTTCCGTTAAGATGTTTGCAGAATTAGAAAATCTTTTCATTAAATGATTTGTCGGGGCTCGACACCATATCACTATTGGTGATTTAGTGATCGAGAAACAAAGAATAGATGAAACTCTAGTGAATTACATTCTGCGTTGGAGAAATCTAAACATGAAATGCGAACCACAACTTCAAGAACAACATGCAACTAAAATCCTATTAAAGAGTACTCATGGACCGATTGCTTTCCCCCTCAAGGGATTCACGTTTAAAACTTTTGAAAAATTACTCAATAAGGCCGGGAGTCTTCAAGAGGAAGCGAAACAACTTGGTTTCATTGAGAAATTTGAAAAACAGAGACTCCCAAAAGTCTTCGAGAAAAAGTTCGGGACTATCGTGATTATTGATAAGGGTAAGCAGCCATTGGAGATAAAAGTTGAACAAACACAACCGAGCCATCAGCCTCCTCAGTAATATCGTACACAATCATCCCAACAGAGGACTTATAAGACAAATAATAGATCAATTCCAACCCTGACAGAGCATTTGAATAGAGTATATCCTTTTAAAGATGAAGCAGTTGGTAAAATGTTCCGTAATCTGATCAAGAAACCGGGATTCAGCTTGTCAGAACCAAAGAAGCTCGATGAGGTTGATAAGAAGGATCACCCATTATATTGCCCATATCATAGAATGATTGGACACACTCTGGAGAATTGCTTTTCTTTCAAGAATTGGTGTAATATAATATCAGGGACGGGAATATAACGATCCCGAAATAGTATATGAAAGAACCTGGACAAGGTTCAATCAATATAGCTTTGGTTGATCCCACTATTCCAATCGATCCTTACACAGTCAAAGATGGGTAGAATATAGTTTGGACAAAGTCTTCAAAGAAAATATTGAATCAAATTCAGAATACTTCAGTACAAGTTGCAATTCATGATCGAGAACCTATTAAGCCAGTATTGTCGATTATGGTAGATGAAGATTCGAAGAAGACTGAAAAACCCATCGAAAAGCCAAAATGTGAAATGAAACTCGATCATCCGAGATTAGTTACTACAAATTTGGGGGAGAAATCTCTCAAACCACTGACTTTGTATGACTTCTTCTTTGCTCCACCAGGGGCACGTAGTACTATGGAATTTTACTTTGGCTACATTCTGACTGTTTCTGTTGATGGTATAATTGGGGATGTCTCACCTAATCCCGATACTAATCTCAATCTTTCCGATGATTCTCAAATCGTACAGAGTTCTAACACATGTGACGATAAGCCAAGAGGAAATATTGATGATAATAATTATGATTAAGATGAAGATGCGCCCATTTTTGAATTTCATGGATCACCGGTTGCAATAGAGTTGGACTCTTCAAATTCAGAAGGAGTCTTAGAAGAATCAGTTACTCCAGCTCATGTAGAGGTAGTTCCAAAATCAAGTCATGATTCAGAAGAGGTGATAGAAATAAATTTGAGAAGTGGAAAAGTACTAACTCCGAGAATGGGTCCAAAGGATGCAATGAAACAAACAATTACTCAGGATAATCCAGTCCCACTGACCGATGAAACACCTGTCTGAAATGGAGATGAGGAAACAAGCATTAAGGTGGGACTATAATGTACTATCCCATCTTAGGAAATTACCTATTAAGTTGAGTATATATGATGCCTTGATCCTATCAAAGGAAATGAGAGAGGCTTTAATAAAAGCGTTGCTAGATCCAAAAATCTGTTTAGCTCAACTTGCTAGTACTTCCTTGGACGAGGTTTATTCATTAAGAGAACAAACAAAAATAACATTCACAAATGATGATTTGCTACTTGGGACCACTGATCATAATCGTCCGTTGTATATTTCTGTCAACATCGGCAACTTCATGCTCTTCTGAGTATTAGTGGATCCAGGGGCATCCATTAATATAATGAGTTTACGGACTTTGGCATATTTGGACAAAGACGCAAAACAATTGATTGTTGATAAGATGATGTTGAGAGGCTTTATCTAGAAAGGGGAAAGAGCTATTGAATCAATTACATTACTGATGAGAATTGGAGAATAAGTAACAACTACGAAATTCCATATCATTGATTCTGAGACTTCGTTCAATGCTCTCTTGGGCTGACCCTGGATTCATGAGAACAGTTTAGTTCCTTTGTCATTACACCAATGCATAAAGTATTGTTTGGAAGTAAAACAATATTATATAAAGGAAGATCTACAGCCATTTTCTATTCATGAAATAGGCATTCATGAAGATGCCAATTACTATAATCCTCTGAAAAAGAATGTTACGCTTCAAGTTGATATTACAAGAAATGTAAAGGGTCCAGAAGATATACAAAGGCAAGGTCATCCGATACTGATTCAACAATCTTTTTTTACCCCTTTACAACAAGAGGGTGAGAGTTCCTCTAGAACTCGTATCCGAGGTCGACGGAATGAACATTGGTTTAGAAGACAGTTATAAAGATTTTAATCAACATTGGTTTAGAATACAGTTCTAAAGATGGAAATTGATTTAGAAGACAAAGAGAAACATGATTATGGTTCAATGTATGATCGGATTAATCGTTATGTACAAACTATGGCCCTCACCCTGATTTCTACTCATAAAATTGAGGGTCAGATGGTTAAAGAGGTACATAGTGCAGCTATGAAAAAAATTAAGTTTCATCGTGGTTCTTCATCCTCTAGTTCTGAAATCAATGTAGAACTAGAAGATGAGTTTTCTTCCGAGTTAATGGAATTATCTGTAGAATGGTATTCGCCTTGTGTTAAAAATCTTGCTCAGCGCGGTCTAGTACCTAAGCAATGGTCGAAAAATCAATCATAATACTTTGAGAAACTTTGGAATAATGATAATCAAGCCTTTAATTCCAAGCAAGGTCTTGTATTCGGCACAGTAGGGTTAGTTGATGATACGGAATTTTGCTTAGTTGTTACTAATGGACATGAAAAAGAGTTTTTGGAAATATTGAACAACTATGAAGACTCTACAATTGATGATGCCCACCTAAATTTGAAGAAAAGATTAAATCAACAGTAGATGAGTTACAAGAAATTAACCTAGGTACCGAAAAGGAACCGAGGCTAATTTTTATTAGCTCTCTACTTAGTGAAGAAGAATCTATGAATATGATTAAGTTTCTAGCCATTTTATTCAAATTATCTATATTTTTTTGTTGTTTTTGTATTTTTCTATTTGATCGTTATAACTCCGAATCTTAAGGTATTAAAACTATCGATTTTAAACAATGCATACACAAAAAATAAGCAATAAGCAATCACACTAAAATATAAAAATATGTAAGTAAAGTATAAATAGTTTTTCAAATTAAATAAAATGTTCTCAATTATAAAGTAATTTACCATTACTCCCCAGCAATGGCCCCAAAAACTTGCTGCGGTGGTCGATTTATGTAATGTTTATTGTAAATTTATTTCAATATTACAATACACAAATGACAACACTAATAGTAAATATGCAGTTCAATCCCAAAAAATAAAATCAGTTATATATAATTTTATCTTTTAAAATCTCTAAGCTATCAAATCCTGCAATAATAATGCAAGTATATGTATCGCTCATATAATAAAGGGCTCTAAAGCAGTCCTAAGTATCGATCCTATAGAAAGTTCAAAATTCTTATGGCTAGAATGCCAAACACAATATTTAAACTATTAAACTTAAATAAGCAAAAAAAATCTAAAGTAAACTTAATGTGTGCTAAATGAAATGCAGTTAAAAAACTAAGTTAACTAAAAAATTGCTAAACTTCAAAAGTAAATTTATAAAAATTAAACAATTAGAAATGAAGAGTTCAAATTTAAGAAAGCATCCATCTCCTTTACAATGAGTTTATGGAGTGTGAAGAAATTAAAATCATTTAAGATACTTATAAAATTGTATTTTGTCGAATAAGAGCAATCCTTTTATTTACCTTCTGAGAGTGCACAAATAGTATTGACTAATCCAGAGTTTGGTTCTTAAATATGTGGTTAGTTTGAGAGGATAATGGTTGTCACTCCACAGCTCTCACTTCTCTCTCTTTTGAGGGCTAACGATCTCGCTTTAGTTTCTAAACAACTAGACCAAATTGAAGATTTTAATCTGTCACCTTAAAATCTCCAATTTTGAGCCCATCAAATTACATTCATTATGTATTCACACAACCCCATAAATTTCATTTTCACCCATGAAATTGAATGTGACCCTTGCCTTGTTGCAGAAAGCATAGCCTTTTCGGATTGTATGTTTCTCAACAAATTTTAACCTTTCAATTGATTTGATTGAAAAGTAAATGAAGATCAGAGTACAAATCATCATAGTTTATTTACATTTAAAACCTTGCAAAACAAAACCAATTTCTCAAAAAACCACATCTCATTATAAGGAGAAAGATAGAGAAGTCTACTCATTATTCATGAGAAGAATATAATAAACATAGATTTCATATATAAAAATAAATTTACAAAACAAATAAAGAAAAGAACACAACTTATCTCACGCTTCTTCCCAAGAAAATCACTAGAAGTTCCCTTTAAGCACTTTCTTTCTTTACAATTACACTCAATTTTCTCTTAGAAGTGTAATGAAGAAGAAATCTCTTACCTTCCCTCTAGTTCTGGCACTTCTGGAGCAATCCTAATGAAGTTGGAGTTGTTCTCTGGATTATGACGCCTTTGACGCCAATTCTGGCGCTTTTGGCTTCTCTTCTCTATAAAATGGCACCTCTGGCACCCGTTTCTGGCGCCACGATTATGAAAATCTCCATTTTGGCTCTAAATTTCTTTCTTTTTCTTACTTTTTTTCTCAAACGCCTAAAATTGTTATACCCACAATAAAAACTTGAAAATACTCATCTTTAAAGTGCAATATCACCAAAACAAGCATAAAATATATAAATAAAATAGTACATTATTTTGTTGTATCACTGGCTCATGCAAATATAATCACTAAATAATAATAATTGGCTGGATGAAACATTATGTAATATCATCTCACTTAAATTGTAGTCAAATCATAGGACAACTTAGGATGTCACTGAGGTTCTCCTTAGGATTCATGGCATCCCTTATTCTTTATTCCTTTGGAGTCCATATATAATGTTCCAAATTTGATCTTCTCCCATTTGACACTCCTTTATCTGACCATGGGAATCCTAAACCTTTTGAAATTTATGAAGGCAAGATTTTCTGGTGTAATTAAAGATTTTTTTTAAGTGACTTTAATCATTTAAGATGTAATTAACTTTAAGAATTTGCCCTTATAGGAAACTTTAAGAACCCAACTTAATATAAACCCTACCTAATCTTTCATATTAGATAACGGAACTTGTCAGCTTATATAAAAAATGGCTCCCAGACCAAACAGATGTCATAAATTCTTTAGTTTTTTTAATCGAGTCTCACTAGTCAGTGATATGTCTATTCCTCGAGGTAGGTATGTCATTTGTAGTGTTGTGCTCACTTATTTAAACTATCGTTTATGTGGGATTGGTCCAGTCTCATATTTTGAAAATTAAAATTTTACTTTTTCAAAATTAAAACATTATTTTTCTTAAAATCAAATTTATATGTATATTATATTAAATTTAAATTACTTCCAAGACATGAAAAAGATTTACCCGTCGACAGTTATATGATAGATGAAAATTGAACCAAAAGTATTTTGAGCTAGTGATGAGCTCAGATTTATCATTCCTGAAGGACTTCGTAGACAACCATTGACAATCTGTGTGTATAAAGTTCGTCATCGACTTGAAATTACCTGCAAGACTATCAGAGGAGGGAAATTCCTAACCCAATCCAGATAACTTACAATTTCACACTTAGAAATTTAGACTCAAAATTTGTAATTTCTCTTGCATGTAAGTAAGTTGTATAATTTTTTTAGCAATCAAAATATCAATTTCATAAGAAGTATAGATTGGTTTTATCATTGTAATGTATATTTTGTAAATCACATGTCCACATGTCAATTATACTATTGGGTCAGAACCACCGGCAACCTCAGGAAGTAAGGGTTATCTCTTATCAATTTTTGGTAGTGTCAATCCTATACCCTCACAAGGTCCTCGGGTTAGAAGACACAATACCATCCTGCCATTCCAAAATTGTGAACAGCTACGTTTGTCATCACTACCCATACCGCCAACACATCCAACTTATATGTCAATCTGATGGCCCATAAATTGTCTTGTATTAAATATCCCTAGTTTTAATACAAATTTTAGTGGGCCCAAATGACTTATGGAATATCCAAAATATTATAAAGATTCAGAATGTATTCCTAAAACACCTTTAAGATCTCTTAGAGCACCCTCCGTTCACTTGGACTTCCTACATTGTTGAGTTTATAAACTTACTCATATGAGGAATATTCCTTTTCTTAAACCGTGCTCAGTGTTTTGTCTTAAATAACCCATGAGTAAGGTAAATGGCCAATTGTTAATGTTACATTAATAATGATGTACGTAAAGGCCTATGAGGGTGTATTTATAGTTCTTAGGAAATTTTACACTCTTTCCCCTCAATTGGGCTTGAGCTTATAGTATTTTATAATGTTTCGTTATCACTTTTATTTTTCTTTAACTATTCCTCATTTCGTATTAATATAAATCTATCGCACTGCCAAGCTCTTTAGGTTTAAGGGTAAACTTGTAATTTTGAAAAGTTTTATAAAATGTGTTTGATCCTTATTAAAAGGATTTAATTCGACTTAACTATTGACTAAGGGTTTCAAATCAGTGGATTATTGATCTTCTAACTCATGCCCATCAGTCTTGGATCATTCAAATTAATTCTTTCCTCACATAGCCCACATTTCAAATAATTACAATTTTGCTTTTTTTTTAAGAAAATTTGTGAGTGACTTGCTACCTTATTTACTCTTTGCGTTTTTATCACTTCAATGGATCAATCATCACAAACGATTTTCCCTCTGATATGACCTAATATTGATTAAACTACGGCTAGAATGCAAATTTTTAAAATTACAATTTTGCCCTAGTGTTAGTGCCCCCCTCCCCCCCTAACTCTCACATTTTAGTCTAAATGGTCATGAAACTTCACTAGCCTCTTACTTATAGATTATTTAAGACATTGGAGGGCAAATTTTATTTTTTATAATTATTTAGACCATAAATTATGAATTTTCAATGATAAATAATTTAATCTTGCAAAATTTCTACTCTGTCCTTGAAATTATTTTATGATGTTTTTAAGGTAAGAGGATCGATCAAGACTTCTTTGATTTTTTAAATTATATTTAATTTTTTATAAGTTTGAATTGATTTTAATCATAAACACTTGAAAATTTTATTTTAAAATTTTAAAAGTTTATTTTTAATTTTCTTTGATCCTTCTCACCTCAGTGAACTCAACAAACTTGATTTTGTATTTTTTGTTTTATATTGTTNTTTCAGGTGGTGGAACAAGAAGACTCGCCAGGTACACTTTTACAGTTTACAACATTTTATAGTCTTTCTTGTGCTTTTCTACTGCACTTTTATTTATGTTTGTATTTACATACCTGCATGAGAAAAAAAATAATAAATCACCCCCACAACATTTCAAATATATAAGACAACTCAAAATTTAATCACAAATATCACAAAAAATACAACTTCAACTAAATTAAAACGTCTCTATTGGAA
>JXCR01087210.1:57053-66350 GCA_002079205.1 Phalaenopsis hybrid cultivar | reverse complement strand
CTCGTGTTCGGCTCGGCAAGCAAACGAGCCATACCCGTCATTTTCAGTGATTATAATCTCCCAGCCACCGTCAATAATTAGAAAGTTGGCAGTGGGCCTTGGCCCAAAAAGCAATCAAGGAAAGCGGCCCTGTCAAGTCGCCACTTGGGCCTCCTTTTTCTAGGCAGCTTTAATTTGAAGCCACACAGAGAGATTTTAGGTGGTTATTGTATTGATCATAGCCGTCCATCATGGAAAGATGATCGGACCACCGAAAGCATTCCCCATGAGAGATGCCCCTTTATCAATGAAGAAAAGAGAGCATTGTTCAACTTAGCTACGCAAATTTCATTTACTTTATTTTATGATAATATGCTTTTCATAATTTATTGAGTTTGCCATGAAAACCATAGAAATATGAAATACTTTGATTAAGTCAAAATTATGATGTTTAATCTACACAATTATTGTGTCACGAAAAATTTGTGATGTTATAGTAAAATAGAGTTTATTTTATCGTCATACAAGGATAAGTCGAGAGGAACTTATAGTAATACAGATGAACTTTACAAGTGAATAGACAGAAGGGAAAAAAATGTGTTTGGCCAAGTTGAAACGATTTCACTAATGTAATGTTGATACAGTATAATAAGCATGAAATACAGAGAATAGATTCATGGATAAACAAGTCAAAGTAGTCTTAAGTCATAAAAGTTATGTTTAAGTGATTATTTATCATTTGTTTGATCATCCATTTTTAAGGAGAGGAGAACGTAAACTTAATAACCTGGTATAAGTCTTATGTTAATATTGGGAGCAAGACTTATTGTTGATGATACACGTAAGCCATATTTGAAATGGTATGCATTGATGTTGTTGAGAATATAGGCGAAGAAGTTTGCTGGTGTTAGCATTAATGTTGATGATTTGCATTAATCATCTATACAATAAGATGCATATGTTAAGAATGAAGAGTGATAAGATCAACATGAGCTAGTATTGTATTAGCAGTATGGATAAAACATATGAGTGATGACATGTATTAACATTGTTGATAATTGTGGACCACAAAGTTTATAGGCATTGAAATTTGTATTGACTACTTGCATCAATCGTGTTGGTAATAACTTATTTCATATTATTGGTGATGAAAAGCCATAAAGTTGGCAGGTATCCATGTCGGTGTAATTGCTCAGTTAACAAAATGACTTCTTTTAAAATATGATCATCCTCTTAAGCATGCTTGATAAGATAGAGTTCTTAATGATTCAATCTTGAGTGAATCCAACTTAGCACAAGATTGAAATAAAAGCATTCATATTTATTTTAAGCCATACAAAATTGATTTTTAGATGGAACAATCTAATCTCAAAGTAAATCATGAATGGATGAATCGATCATTAACTTTGATTCAAAAATAGATTTAGCAAAATAACTTGATTTAATCTTGATTAAATTTTTAGCTTATAATGCATATTCTTATATATATAATTTTGAACTAAGCTCAGCTCTATCTACTTTGCCATCCTTATGTCATAAGTTTCCTAGTTCATTTTCTTATGACTATGTGATAGTTTTCTTAAGAAAGATATAATTCAATGGCATGCTCCAACCTATCATGTTTTAGTTTAAAATCTAACCATACAAAGGAAGATATGTTTATATGTTTTTTTTTTTTTGTTGTCGTTTTATTTTTATTTTTATTTAATAAATGCATACATATTTCAACATTGTATTAAGCTAGCTCTATTCTTTTTACACTTTAGAAATAAATTGACAGTTTTATGGACTTTTCCATACTTAACTTATGGGTGCTAGTTTAAGATTTGAGAATGTGTTTTGGAGTTCATAGTGTGATGGCGAGATATTTATATATGATGAAAAAAAAATTAAACTAATTTAGTTCAGGCTAATTTTAATTGATTTGAAATACCACTTTAAAGAATAGGATTTAAGTGAAGTATTTTTCTTGAACTAACTGTAAATGAGTAACATAGAATGTTAACTTATGTATTAGAATATGTAATATGATTTGATAGAGTTTAAGGTGTGATGTTGAACTTGATTAGAACTTTTGATAGAGTTTGAGCTCAATTCTACAAGTTTGAATTAGCTCATAAGCTGGCTCACTTAACATAAAAAAAAGAAAATAATACACGGGTGCAACCAAAGAGCTCCTTGATTTTTCAGTCGGGTTTCATCTACTACAAAAGGAAGAGCGTAGATGAAGCAAAATAGAGGTTGTGTGTCTGTGTGTTGGGGGGAGTGAGGGAGGGAGTCATTGAGTGTGTGCATACCACTTTATTGTTGACCTCTGTAATTGCTTCACAAATAAAATTTGACAAATAAAATGAAAGTATCTAATAATAAAAGTGATAATATGAAATTTGAGCCTAAATCACCTTGATGGCCACCAATATAGCCCAAAAATAGTTTGATCACAAAACGGACAGCTCCAATGCATCTGAAATATCAAAAATATCTAAATGGACGCCTCTATTGCACATCTTTTCACGCCTTTGTGAAAAAATAATTTTTTCTTGTGTGAAATTAACAACACAGTGTGTGAGTCGAGCATCGACAAACTATTCAAGAAATTATAAAGCTTCCAGATATTTATATTATTCTAACCGTCTTGATAAGATAAATCCAATGATACAATAATTTCTAGATTTCAATTAAACACTTATTGGCCCTATATGATCTTGAATTTGAATATGAAAATTTTATTGCTAAAAAAGCCTTTAGATTCATGCTAGATGATAAAATCTCTTGTTTTTTTATTTCATTTTTGGTCAACATCTTCTTCTCATGACTCCTCATCTAGAACTAGGTTTCCTTTTTGTAGCCCTTAAGTGATTAGGTTGGGCCCTATGTTGACTTGATTGAGCTTCAAGTGGGGTTGTATGTGCCTTGGTTGGATATCTTGGGCTTGAGTAAAGCTTAAATTAAAATCTTATCAAGAATATATTCTAAATTTTAAAATTGTTAGTTAAATAGAAGATTAATTTAAATGGAATCAAAACTAAAATTGAAAATTCATTTAGTATTAATAAAATTTAACCTAAAATTTTAAATGCCCGAATTAAAATAAAATTTAACATGAATTCATTAAGATCAAACATAAAATCTCAAGGCATACATACACTTGCATTTATGTGTGTATATGCGTGGGTTTGTACGCCAACCTTTATTGAAGTGTTAAAGAGAAATAAACTTTTGATACTACATCTTTGGTTTTTCCACTGTATTTTCATAAGGCCTCTAGGCTGGAAATGAAGAGGTTTGTTAAAAGAGCTAGTAGAAAGAGTTGCAAGCCTGGTCTTTTCTTCTATGAAACTGAAACACCCTTTAAATTAGTGGAACCTTTGAGAATAAATTTAGTTGGGAAGTTCACTTATGGTCATCCTAAACTGAACCTCATTGAAAATTTTTTTGAAAACCAAAAATTCTTAGGGGAAGGACAAGTAGGTGATTTAGATGGAAGGCATGTCATTATTAAAGTTGGGATAGAAGAGGGCTTTGCTATGTAGTTTTGTAGCAAATCATGGTACATTAAAAATGCTCAAATAAAAGTTTTGAACTGGGCCCATAATTTTGACCCATCTACTGAACCACCAATCATTTCTATTTAGATCACTTTTTAGGGATTAAGATTACACTTCTTTAATCAACAAATCATTTACTCACTTGGTATCTTATTTAGTAAACCAATGAAAGTTGATCTTGCCACATTTACCTTTTGTAGACCCTTTTTATAAGGGACATGGTGGAGAGAGACATTACTCTAACTATGAATGAGGAGGTTTTCATTGGCACACAAAATAACAGTTATTAACAAGAAGTGAAAGTGGAGTATAAACCCAAGTATTGTAATAAATATAGAATATTTGACCACAATCCTTACAATCATTTTGTAGTACATCCTGAATTGAAAATTCAAAATGTTAATCAAAGGAATGAAACAATCATGGAGCATAGAGAAATCTTTCATGATGACTTGGGGATAAAACAATGGAGCAACAACAATGATGTAACATGCTTAATGCTACCACCAATGAAGTAATACACGATAGTGAAATGATGACGATCCCACTCTAGTACCTAATGATGTTATGACAAGCCTTTACAACAAAAACAAGAAAAAGGAATATTTTTGGAAGGACACAAAAACTTGTTACATCAAACTGTAGATGTTCAAAGTGACCACACTCAATCCAAAAAAGAGGACACACAATTGAGGTTTTAGAAGAGGGTATAAAGCCTACAATGGATGCATTGGAAGGAGAATGGTAGGTTCAAAAATCCAAAATAATGAAAGGAAAAAAAATAATAGAGAACTAAAGTATATGGACCAAAATGAAGTGTTGTAGTATGATGGAACTTACTCAGATAGTATTCTTGCAAATATTGATGGGGCTCCCCCTAAGATCACTAGAGAGAATAGATCCATTGACCATTGTTAGTTTTCTAATTTGGAATTTTACAGGCATTGATATGAAGAACGTCTCTAATAGGCTGACAAATCTTTATATGATTCAAAATTTGAGATGTTTTGCTCTTCATGAACCTATGATAGTTGTTGATAATACACCAAGACTATTAAAAAACTAGTAGGTACAATTACATCTATAATTGCAATTTGAAGATTTGGTTTATATGAAAAAATGATGTGAACGTTATATTACTTAGTGATAACTTACAATTACTTCATTTAGAGATTTAACTACTTCACTACACAGTGCACATATCAATAATTTATTCTGGTTATTCATTTGTTGGCAGAGCTTTATTGTAGCCTGGTTTAGATTTCATCGGGGCTTAAGGTGATAATCCTTGGATGGTTGGTGGCGACTTTAATTTGATAGCCTCTCTTATGAGAAAGAAAGGAGGTAAGACTCCTTGCTATAAGCTTATGAAGACTTTGAAGGATAATATTGCAACAGTTGGACTTTTTGAAGCCAACTTCAGTGGTAATAAGTTTGCTTGAAGTACAGGAAAGATATTTGAAGGAGTGGATATAATTTTCTTCAATGGTAGCTCGTATGATGCATTTCAGCTTTCATAAGTTGCTTATTTAAGCAAGATGGGACTAGATCATGCTCCTTTATTATTTAAGGTATAATTTATCCCAAGAGCTAATATGAATCATTTCAGATTATTAAATATTTGGGTCTTGATCCTGATTCTCTTTATATATGTTAATGTGATGGATGTGATTATCTTCTTAATTTCCATAATTATAATTCTTACTATGTAACTATATCAAAAACTTGATCACAAGCAAAAACTAGGTAAAATCATGAATTTGAAGCAAATATGAACACAATTATAATATTTAAATATGGGATACTATGCAAATATAAGTATCGTTATCAAGTAATATATGACTTTTTGATTAAACCCTGAATATCAAATCCACAGGGACAACTACAATATGTAACTATAAATCACAAGAAATTAGATAACAAATTCTACTTAGCAAAATATTCTTACTTAAACTCTAGATGTTATAATAGGAATGAAAGTTCGTTTCTTTTTATAATTTTTTAGATTGGAAAATAAAGAAAGCAACTAACTTAATTAGATATTTGCAAGATGAAAACAATATAGATAAAATATTTTTTTCTTATCATGAATCAATAACAAGTATAAAAATTATGTAGTGGAAGTATTCTAATTGTGTTGTGTCATATAGAAGCAATAATGTTATTTACCCTTACTAAAGATGCTATAAAGAACATTGGTTAATCGATAGTTTGAATAATCTTGAAGACTGGTTAGGTAAGGAACATACTAGCTCTCACTTTAGAGTTTCTTCTTCTCTCTCCACCAGGTGGCTAACATATAACATCAAAACCTAAAACTATAAATCAAATTGGGGGCTTTAAGCTGTCACTCTAATGTCCTCTAATTCTAAATCCTTCAAAGTTTATTTCCCTATTTATTTGTACTCATTCCCATGAACTACATTCTCATCCATGAAATTAAATGTGATTATTACAATCTGTTGACTGAGACAATACTATCTTGGATCTTACATGTTCTCACAACATATATTAACATCTTAATTGGCCAAATCAAGAAGTAAATGAAGTACAAAGTTTAAATTCATCACAACTTCTTCAAAAATTAAAGACTAATACTTCACACAACTTTCATCCAATACTAATCACTTATCATTTTAAAGAAAAAATATAAAGAAAACTACTCATAATTCATGAAGAAAACACAACCGCACTTGAATTTGAAAGTAGAACTCATGCAGATAAATAAGAAGTCTAAATTAAAATCAAATGTAGTCACAAAGATAAAAACTTATCTCAAAATTCTCTCCACCAAAGTCTTGAAGTTCCTTTGAATGTCTTCCTTCACTTACAGTACAAACTAAAACTTAAAATAAAAAGAAAGTATGCGGCGGTGGCGACTGTGGCGTTGTGTGATGGTTGGCTCTAGATCAGTCTCCTTTCTCTTCAATTCAAGTCTTCTTTTATAATTTTTCAAAAGGTTTCTTGGCGTCTCTTCAAAATGTGTCTTCATTCAATGAATCTTTTAGAAGTTGTCTCCTTTCAAAAGCCAATTGAATGAATTTTCGTGTCCATTAACTATTTCCGACGTTTTCACCAAGGATTGCTTCAAACACCTCTTCAAAAATTCATCCAAATTCAATGAATCATCAAATAACTACTTCTGGCTCTTAAGCGCATGGTACTTAGCGCTTAGGCGTGGCTCTCTCTATTTAATTGGCGTGAAAGTGCCAATCTTAGGCGCTTAAGCGCCTCAGTTTGTTTTCACACCTTATTCTTTTTTGCTCCAAATTTGATTCTTTTTCAGTCCTTTCACCATTTTCATTCATTTGATTGTACCTGAAAAAAAACACACACAAATACCTTTCATTAAAGCACAATATCTCAAAAAGATGTATAAAAATATGTACATAAAGAGTATATATTTTAGGTGTATCGGGTCTCTCATGATAATTTTCTAAACTTAGTTGAGAAGAACTAGAATATTGATTTCCAACTTTCTCATTCAGTTTCCTGTGGCCTTTGCATAGAAAGTTGGCTGCTAGATTGAAAAAAATGGAATTGACAGGTATTTGGGGACATTCATAAGAAAATTTTGGATGTTGAAAAGTTAATCTCTAAGCTTGATGTCATATTTAATTATTCAAATAAATAAAAAAACTTTGAAATTTGTGTGGTGGACATAATGTAAACTAAAAAGGGTCTTATGCCTATGGGAACCCTTGAACCCCATATCTTAAAAGCTTTTCACAAAATGCAGGTGAGATCTTTGTATAATAGTATCTCACCTACCATCTCATCTACCGTCTGAAATTCTGATATGGAACCTCACAATAAACTCTCTCACACATTGATTATTTTTGAGGCAGGCTCCTGCCTCATCCGCCTTCTGAAATCTTTACCTCAAATCTCACGGTAAAGTCGATCCCTCACTTATTTATCCCCTCCAAGGTAGGTCGAGGCGCCAAACTTTCGTGACTGAGCAAGTTCATTTCACTCAAACATGCGCCAAACTTTCGTGACTGAGCAAGTTCATTTCACTCAAACATTCATTTGATGAATCTCTTAATGTCATACGAAAGATCTGGGCAGTATAAATGTAAAACACAGAGTTTAAGTATGAAATATGTAAATAACTAATTAGTAAGTTGAACAATGGAGTCATTTAGACCACAGATTAAAAGATTCTAACTAGGACTCAATGATTATGACAGGCCATGTTTGCTAATAATTGTCCTCATCCATTTTTGTATCTTGACCAAATTACAAATTTGCCATCATTGATGTGGACATCCAACATCTTCATGGTCAGCTTCTTATGTCAATAGTTCAAAATTTAAGCCATGGGGGCCCACTAAATTGAGATTTGGTCATTTTAATTAAAATAAATTAATATTATTTTATCATCTCAATTATTTTTAAAAAATAAAAAAAATAATTACTAACGGACTTTACGTATTGCACCTAATTTTTATTAAAATATGATTAGCATTCTGTCCTAATCCGTGCCTTTTATTAACCTACTTTTTAATTTAGATTAGTGAAAGATTAATTTAGATTAGTATGATAAAAATTTATGTTAATGAAACTCTGGTTAGTTGTTACAAAACATTTTTGGTTCTCTGCAGTAGGTACGGTGTTATTAGTGGCGAATGATAGGCTGTAAACGAGTTTAGCTCGAGCGAGCTCAGGCTTGGCTCGTGTTCGGCTCGTTCAAAATTGCTCATGTTCGAAGTTTGTTTGTGAAAAGTATGCTCGTGTTTGGCTCGATTTAAATATTTGGATCGTGCTTGGCTCGAAATTGACTCATTAAAATTAATTAGAAAAAATAGATGTAGAGTGTTGGATTCGTTACCACACGAGCTGTTATGATTTAAACTTAGATATAATTATATATAATTTATTATTATATAAATAATATACATAATATATTATTATATAAGTAATTATATGATTTATTTTTTAAATTTCGAAGTAAAATGAGTCGTACGCGAACAAATGAAGAGTTGGCGAACGAGCAAAGCACGAGCTACTTGATGAGCCGAATAATAGCTGTTCGCGAACAATAAGCTTTTTTGACAGCCCTAGCGAACTGTATATATTAAACTTAATTTATATTTCTATTTTATCAAAATCAAATTGGGAAAAAGGCACAACATCTTTATATATTTTTAGTTTAAGTCATAATTAAGTTTTTCTATTTTTAATTTAATTTAATTTTATTTTTTTAATTTTTGAGAAATAATGGTGTTCATCATAATGGCTTGCAATCCTTAGATAAATTTTCAGTGAGTAAAATTTATAGGAATGTATGCTCAATCACTTACAAGTCACAACCTATATTTTACTTGTGTTTAGTTTGTTATATTTCTCGATTTGTTTGCTAAGCAAGCGAGCTGATCTTTTTGTTATAACTCGATTTATAAACGAGTCAAACACGAATAAATATTTCTAATTCTTTCGTGTTCTATTCATTTTTGACTCGAAATAATTAAATAATAATATTTATTTATATCTTTTTTATATTAATTTTTATTTGTTTTAAAAAAATGCTAAAGTTTATTATTTATAAAAATGATTTGGATGGTATAATTATAGAATATGTAAGTCTAGGTGATGGGTATGTAAATAAATAGGATTTGAGTGGCATGCTTGTAAATTTCCCTCAAATACTAAAATATGTAAATGACTTTTTTTTATGTAAATGCCCCATGAGTAAATGCTTGGCTTTCGCAATCCGCATGCAATGCCACAGATCGCATGCAATGCCACCCAAATCTGCCAAAATTTT
>JXCR01087210.1:49553-52053 GCA_002079205.1 Phalaenopsis hybrid cultivar | reverse complement strand
CAAAGTATTTGAGTAAAATCAGTGTTACAGGGCATTTAATTGTACTGGTTGGAATCAGATTCAGATTCAGATCGAGTACTTAGATTTAGGATGGGATATATCAAAGGAGTTTCCCTTGTAGCTTTTCTTTGTGCGTGTGTGTTTTAGATATATGCTTGTGTAACTGCTCCGGTATATGGCATTTATGTGCACTTCGTTATGTTTTCCCTTTTGTCAAGCAGAATCTTTTAATTTCTGTAAGCTTTTATGTTTCATTTTCCATGTTGCTATTCTTACATGTAGTTATCTTTTGGGACATTTACATACATACCACACAATTCTTATGTATTTACATATCTAACACCAAAGCATTCATATTTACATGCAACCACTCAAATCATTAACATCACATTAAAAATACCACCATCATTATCTTTTCGAAAGTGAATACACATTTTTCATGCATAAGTTTATGACACCAAGATGCCATGTGTAAATATCAAATTTTAGGTGCTAGATATGTAAATACGTAAGAGTTTTGCGTTATGCATGTAAGTTTCCTTTCTTTTATAAGTGATTTTTCAACTAGAGTAACTTAATTTTATGAATCTAAGTGTTATTGAACAAAAAAAGTGTCTGACAACATAGTTGAATTGGTTGGTTATGGTAGAAAGGAGATTGTAATGTTGGATGTGTGGTAAAACTAGGAACAGTTAGTTTGAAATAAATAAATGCAGGAGATGGTGGGAATAGTACATTTGAAAAATAGATAACTGGACTGGGCATAATACAATTATGATATAAAATGTGAAATAAATATCAAGGGAATGGATAAATCAAAACTAGCAAGGCTAGCTGTTGTGCAAAAAAAAAAAAAGGCATAAAATATGGTTAATACATTAATAGCACTTGCAGGAATCAATAGAGAAGAAAAGTAAAGCCAACCCAAAATAATTGGAAAAACTATAATGATGATGATGAGGGTGGATGATATTGCTTTTAAGTTAGTGTTGCAGCTTACTTTTTGACATTTCATATATCTCAATATGATTCATAGAATTTTATGCAGATTTTTCATGTATGCTAATTGCACTCTCCACCATTTGTAGCATACATTAGAAGTTAGAAGTCTTGCCCCTCAATAAATCATATTTACTTATTGTCACTTTCCTTGCAGGCTATTACCGCTCTTAAGAAAGGAGCATATTTACTCAAGTATGGGCGCAGAGGGAAGCCCAAGTTTTGTCCATTTAGACTGTCTAATGTAAAGTGCTATACTCAACACCACATTTTTTCAACTATAGTCTCTCTTCAATAACCATTTTCTTTGAACATGCATAATTCTATCATTATATTACATGTTTTGTTTGAGAAAGATATGTGGTTTGAGTGTATCTTGCATGTCATCTTATGATGGAGGTTTTCATCTCCCCCGGACACTTAAATCTGTAATTAAATAGGTTTTAGCTGTTTTTTTTTTTCCGTAAATGCATTCAACATGGAAGGCTATTAGAAATTCAATTCGAATCTAGTGAAGCATTTCTTGATTTTTTTATACATGTCTGTCATTAAATGCTTTCATATATTTGCCTCATGAAGTGGTCAATTTTAATGAGAATAGTAAAAAGCATGAACTTTTTTAGATTGTGCCACATCTTTTTCATGGAGAAAATTTGATACCGAAGTTAACCCAAAACACAATAGGAAAAAAAAAGGTAGTTACAATTGACACACTTGAAGGAAAATAACAACATATTCAACAAGACTAACTCAAATTAGGGTGGATTTCGAAGTGGTGATGGTGATCGGTGAGGGGTGGAAAGTGGTGGGATGGTGGACAAGGTGATTAACAAGCAGAAAACAACAAGACAACAGTTCTCTAAGTTCCGGACAACAAGTAGCAGCAAATGTCGATGCCACACAACTGTCTGGGATGTTGGCAGAAGAGGGGGCTAGAACAACAACGATGATGAATATAGAGGCTGGAACAACAATGACGACTAGTATGGAGGACAAGAATAACAATGGTAGCACGTAGAAGGGGCTGGTACAACAAGTAGGTGGCAGTAAAGTGTTTTAGAATGGCGGGAACAACAACCAAGGTTGTAGAGGGGTTTTTCACTTGTCCTGAACAACAACGAGGCGGCAACCGAACTGGATATGGGTGTGGCTGGAATAGCAGCCAAGGGACAAGGAAGGTGATTGGAAAGCAAGAGCTGTAGAAAACATCCAAAAAAGGTTGTTCTGGGTGGCTGCAACAAGGAAGGAGCAGCCAAGAGCGATGTGGGAGGATGTGGAAGGGGATAAGGGAAGATAATCACTATCTCTGGAGAGAGATACAACTGGGGCACTACCCAATATCTCAAATATAACCCTTGAAGGGAGAGAATGTATGTCGAAAACTGTTCTAAACAAACTCACGCCAAAACCTAACCCTAAAACATCAAAAACTCAAATATATGATAATAGGATGAATAGGATCCCCCCCCCCCCCAACCCTTTGGGGAAAAAAGTTGCCAAC
>JXCR01087210.1:24111-43089 GCA_002079205.1 Phalaenopsis hybrid cultivar | reverse complement strand
ATGAGTACAATGCCCGTACCTCTTCTTTCCGTTCCTACACCACAGCTACAAGTACTCGGAACTCTTCTTAACATTCCTACACCACAGACAAAACTCAAGGTATCTCTATCATCATCATAAGTCTTATCCAAGGCTACTAGCTAGAACTTCATTAACCACAATTGCAATTGGTACCTAGTCTGGTTGATTTGAAGAGCCCTAGACAAATGTTTATCTGGCAAAACCCCAGTTTAAATGAAATCCAATAATACAAATTATAAACCTACTCCCAAAAATGCAAGGGTCTGTTTCGCAGATTTGGAAGAATAAAAGCATGTATGGTAAAAAAAAATTAGAATAGACATTTTAATGGACCTATTTTGCAAAACTTCAGTTATTTTACTCGCAATAGTAAAATTGAATCACAAGCAGTTTTTAGTGAATGCATACAAACAGCCTCAAGGATATCCCTTTTTTCCCTCCAAACATTGCCCTTCCATACACCTGTAATGTTCTGGGGAGAAGAGAAGGAAAGCCGAACGAGATAGAAAGCGAGGAGTCAAGTGAATTGAAAAGAAGAAGAGGAAACGAACAGTTAAAGGATGAAGAGATGAAGCGAGAACGAAGAGTCGATTAGGGGGAAGATGAGACGAGGAATCAGCATTATTCCAGCCTATAAAAGGAATGTGAGGATGCAGAGGGAGACCAACTTACCTGGGAGCTGTAGAGGGACGGCTAGGAAGAAGTCAGAGGAAGTATCGTTGTTAGGGTTAAGCTGTAGAGGGACGACGATCGGTATCGTGACGTGATCAGAGAAGTTGAAGAGGAGGAAGTCGCAGAGGAGACGACGTGAGATCCTGTGCAATCGAGGCAAATAAGAAGAAAAGGAAGGGACAAAGTGTGCAGGAGCCTGGGTCGAGCCGAGTTTTTGGAAGAGTTAAGGGTAATTTTTTTTAATTAAGCAATATAATAATAATAATAATAANTCGTGACGTGATCAGAGAAGTTGAAGAGGAGGAAGTCGCAGAGGAGACGACGTGAGATCCTGTGCAATCGAGCCAAATAAGAAGAAAAGGAAGGGACAAAGTGTGCAGGAGCCTGGGTCGAGCCGAGTTTTTTGAAGAGTTAAGGGTAATTTTTTTTAATTAAGCAATATAATAATAATAATAGTAATAATATAATATATATTATTTGAGTAAAACAAATAATCATAATAAAATGATGAAAAATTAATACTTAAATAGTAAAAAAAAAAGTAACAATTTTTTTAAAATAATAAATAAATTAAATTTTATAACGTGTTAGGTTTCCACTTTAGAAGAGTCGTTGTCGAGGCAAAATTTTATCGAATTAAGAGTCATCGAGATGAGAAATTTTACTTCTAAATTATGGTAATAATGTTATTTTTTTAATCACTCGCATTAGAATGTTATTAGTCAAGATATCTTAANACGTGTTAGGTTTCCACTTTAGAAGAGTCGTTGTCGAGGCAAAATTTTATCGAATTAAGAGTCATCGAGATGCGAAATTTTACTTCTAAATTATGGTAATAATGTTATTTTTTTAATCACTCATATTAGAATGTTATTAGTCAAGATATCTTATNCATCGAGATGAGAAATTTTACTTCTAAATTATGGTAATAATGTTATTTTTTTAATCACTCGCATTAGAATGTCACTAGTCAAGATATCTTATTACTGCATCTAGAATATGATTATTTTGGCGTATTAATCATCTAGAAATGAATGTGAATGATTTGCATTAGTTATACATATTTACTACAAATGAAAGAAAGATATTAGATAATAATTAAAATGCAAACAAAATGATTTATAGTATGCTTGCATCTGGATGTTTCACTATGATGGAAGATCTCTTGATGGTACTAGGGGTAACACTAATGTACTTATGCATGTAAATGAAAAAAGATATTGATATTGACGTGTCTTAATTGACACAACTTTAGACGGTGTCTCCTCTGACAGTTGTGTAGATATTAAATGATATTGATACGATTTTGATATAGACCCTCTGAATTACATGTCAAAGATTTATATTGATTTATAAATAAGCTTTACTAGCATGCATATTATTTTTCCCCCTTAAATTATTAAAGTTTAAAAGTATGAGTATCATTAACAATGTTTAGTTCACTGTTGTTTTAACTAATTTTTCAAGTTTAATTAAGGGTCTGTTTGGGACAACTGCAACTTATTGACAATCTGCTGATAAGCAATTAATCCTGATAAATTGTTGATCAGCAGCTGATTCAAATAAAATGGTTGGCTATTTGGTTTGTGCTATTCGAAAGCAGCTGATTTGCAGCTGATTGTGGATAAATGATCATTCTGCCCCTGTTCAGTAATGTTGTTTGCAACAGAACTGTCTGGGCAATATATTCAGTATTAGAGCAGGAGAAAACCAAATACAGAACATAAAAAATAAAAATAAAAAACAACCCTCACTTAACAGTCCAAACATAAAAGTAAACAAGAACATAAAGCAAAAGAAGACCCTTTAACACATTCTTTAGCCTAGATGTTTTCATCTATAACATATGAATAGAAGTTGATTCTATAATTTAGAGCAAGCCAAAAAAAATTATTCTTTCCTCAATCATCTCTCTTAATTATTATCAAAATTCTGATTTAATAAAAAGTGTGATTAATATTTTAAGAGACATACATATATTAAATTGATAAAAACTTAAGTCACCTTAACTTTTCTTTGTTATCACCAACCTTTTCTCGATTCAAAAGACAAACTCCAATAGCTTGAATTCTGATATTTTTAAAAATTTACTATTAATAATTAATCATTAAACATATATATTAAATTTATAAATTATAAAATTATAAAATTATAAAAAATCTTATCACATTTGGTTTTAAACCCACACAGATCTCATCATTCTTATTCCTCTGCTACCTCGCTTTCAACTTTGACACAAAAGTCGCTCCTATTATTTCTTCATGAGAAGCATCACCTGCTCCATCTTCTTCCATCGCAGAGGAGTCCCTTGATTTCTCTTCTCGACATGGGATTGGCTCGCTACGTCGCCTTCATCTTCTTCCATCGCAGAAGCTTCATCCTTCTACTTCACTCTGCAAACTTGCAAGGCAGGGCCGGAAACGAACCCTCATTTCTGCTTCCTCTTCTATGGCATCACCTTAACTTTTCTTTGTTAGGCGACCTTCTCCTTCCTCACGGTACCAAGCCTCTCTTCTTCTTTTTCTCTATCACTCATTCAGCACGGGTGCGGGAAAGGGTAGCCGGGTAATAATCTGTAATGGAACGCGAGCCGCGGGATCAATCCCGCGACCGCGTTTCTTCGAAACAGAGGGATGACTCGCCCGCGCATATCTGGATAATTCAGACAAACGCGATATCTTAAGGTTAAAGCAACATTTTTAAAACGCCACCCGCACTTGTAAGCTGCCCCAAACGGGGCCTAAATTATTAAAAGATGAGTGATATACGAGAAAATGTTTTTACATAGCGGGACAACCAGCAACGATGTAATTTTAAATCGTACTGCTTTAATTTAATTTGTAGTGACCTTTTCATCTGTTAAATTGAAGACTAATATAAAAAATTTAATTCACACTGTTCAACCGTCTGTATTTGCCTTAGTTAATTCCAAACCACGGGTCGGGTCGTGACAACACCATTCACATTTGCGACACATTTAACTCTCTTGCCCATAAAATCAATCAGAAAAGAAAACACCAAGGAAGATTATATTTATGAGACATTAAGATTTCAAACCAAGCAAGTTGCTTAAATGAATACAATACAAACTAAAAATAGCTTTTATTTTTTATCAGGAAAGCCAAGTGTTGATCCAATCCCAGTTGACTTATCTCAACTATGCCAGCTCATGTGGATGGAATTCCTTTCTTGGGTGAGGCGTGCATTGCATCATTAAGAAAACAATCTGATGCAGTTTAGGAGTTGAGATTGAAAGAAAAACTATTGGCTTGTTGTGATCATCCTTGAGGCATAGGCAGTTAACCAGGAGACATACTTTACCCAAAAGCGCCTGCTAACCAAATATTGGGATGGGATCTGGTGAAAAGCTAAAATACTTAGTTACTTATTGAATCTTTTCTCAATTATTGCAAACTTTCTTCCAATGGCTCTAAAAGCACTTCCAATGGAAGGAAGAACAATTGCTTATTAATGGAATGAAGGGATTGTAGTGTAGTTCAGCAAGAGTGAGAAAGCGAAATCTTAGATTCTGATTAAATGTCAACTTATGTTTCTTGACTGTTACATACCATCAAAAGATAGACTCGCGTTCTAGTTTGGTTTCCACCTCGTACAAAACAACCACCCCTACCTACGACCCCGCTTTATGTTGACTGACTTCATAGGTATGTGATACTATTCTTGACAGATTTCCACACAAAAATTAGGGCCAATAATAATTTTATTTCTAGAACACCAAACAACTTAACATGAATGCATAAAAGATAAGCACCTACAATTTGGAAGGTAGTCAATCTCTCCCAAATCCTACTATTCGAGAAATAGGAAATCTTTTCCTAAAACTCATAACAATAATCTCTTGCCTCCACATAACCCTAAACATATTAGCCCTATTTATACTGAAAATAATAAATAACAAAAGATAAAATTGCCGTTAAGGCTAATAAAAGACAATTGTCTATAGGTTACATTCGCGTAACAATACTCATCCCAAAAAAACACCTTCTCCTCAAGGTGGATAAAAGGAAACTAATGCTAGATCAAGCTCCCCTGCCTCCTCATCTCACACTGTGAGAACCTGTGATGTCTAATCCTCACAACAGTGTCATGGGGCAAACTTTTCATATCAATGAAAACAAAACTCATTGCTCGATTCTGAATCACTGTCTTTGTAAGACACTTGAAGTTGACTCCTAGACGGGCCCACACATTCTTCTCCTTAAGCGCCTCTCTCAGAAATAACACAGTATGGGTCCTCAATATCCTGGTCGTCGATATACTCTTATATAATTCTTTCATTGTGTTATCTCTGTTGGCCTTCTCCATCTAGGCTAGCTTCATGGTCTCCACCAATCTCCACAGTCTCAATAGTCGAAGTGTTGGACCTATTATAGGCTTTAGACCCTTCATGTTACTGTTTCAAAAATCCCCTTCAGTCGTCCAGGCAGTAGCTTGAATCTCTCTTCCAACAAACAATCCTTAAATTCTTCTCTCGACCTATTCACTGCAAGATAACGCTCCAATTAGTACACCCACACGTGTGTCAACCCCCCAAAGATCGACATCTCAACTTCTTAATCCTAGCATCTCCACCCAAACGTTCTCTCTCTTCATTGCTATCCTCCATGTATCAATGGTAAAACTCTCTCCTTTGATCATAGTCATAGGTCATCCTGGATACACTCCTTTCTACTTAAACTCCATACCAGTTGCATAACTNATATATATATATATATATATATGTTTCCTCCAAAATAGAAATTTTATTAATGAAAAAGAGAATACAAAGGTTTTAGTGAGCGGGTGGTAGGAGCCCACTCAGAAGGCATAAATGACTCGAAAAAGGTAACCAAAATGTACAAGTATACCAAAAAAAAGTAACGTAGACAAATTTCCCAAAAACAAAGCAAAACTCTCGATCATGATGGGAGAATTTGCCTCTCCCTCTCCCTTTGGTTCTAGGAATGGAGTCCAACAATAAACTATGAAGGGGGTTTCTACCCGAGACGATCAAACTGTCATCTTGTAGATTCTGGAGGTGAGGCATTTTTTTTTCTTAGATTTATAAACCATTTATTCATCTTTCACTTGTTGATCCAGCTGATCGTATATTGGAATTTCAGTGGAGAGCTCACTTTGATCTTGGCATTCCTTCAATGCATGAGTACCTTCCCCAACAACAATAAGTGGTGCTAACTCATTTTGGTGAACAACCAAATGAGAGGGATTAGGGGTCTCAATAGGCTTGCATAAAGGTGGATTCTCATTAGTTTCACTGGGAGCATTATCAGGCTGTGTAGAAATGCTTCCATTATGAGGAATGGGGTTAGCAAACAGCTTATTTGTCTGGTTAACATTTGTATCAATAGGTTGCAGGATCTAAAGTTGCATGTTTGGTATTACTTGCAAAATTCGCATATTGAGGAATCAAGTGTTCCTTTGCATTTTGTTCCGAAACTGCACTGTTGGGAATACCATGGTCAGAAATAGATGGTTCCTTTGCATATTGTTCATTCATGGGATTATTTATATCCAGTTGTATTGGAGTATTAAGATTTCTTCTACATCTAGAAGTGTAATATACCTCTATTAAAATCCTTGCAACAGAAGCCTTGACAGATTAAAGGTAGAAATGTCCAACTTCATTGGTTTTTCAAAAATAACCTCAATAGCATATATTATTTGATGGTTGGAGAAGTGAAGTTTGAGTCCAAGTAATTTAAATCATATAGGCACAATGGGACATTCTTGACTTGGATCAAAGTCAGGGCACCATTTAAGCAATTTCATATGTTTGCCCTCAATTAAGATGTATTTCATCGAACTATATCATAACATGTCTTCCATCAAAAAGTCCTACATTTCAGCCGTCAACTAATTTGAAATTTTAAAACACTTTCTTGATAGTCTCCATCTTAGGGTGACCCGATTGGAACTTTCCAATAAGAGTAAATTTATAATTTTCGGCAAGGGTTCAAATTTCAATGTCAGAAAAAATTAATGTTGGTTTGCCCTGCCTTTTTTCTTGTTTTTTATAAAGTTACAATTTCCTTGTCCAGCAAATGAATCGTGATACATCTACGGAAAAACTAAAGTATCCCTGAGTTAGAAAGGAGCACTGTCTTTGTCAACCACTGCAGCATATGAGGGTTTGCCAACATTCGGAGTAGGTTCAGTCAAAGATGAGAGCTTCCATGAGAACAGTCTAACCAAATGAACCGCAAATGTCGTAAGAACAACAAGAGAAGGTCGACGAGGGATGGATAGCAGGGTCGATAGTTGAGGGTTGCTGCAAGATTTAGGTGGATTTGAACTTCTCCATAGATGAAGCAGATGGGCTAACCAGAAGTTGGTTAACACTGCGCAAACAATTGAGCGATTCAGAGGAACGAACGACGTAGACAAGCGATACAGATGTGTGAATAGTGCGGTTGAGCGATCCAAACAAGACCGAAGTAGGTTAGCACTGCCCTTATCTCATCGAAGTCCATACCACAAAGCCACGACAACAGCGATTAAAGCGTCCAACAACCACGAAGAATCATAGCGCAATAGAATAAAATGAATTCACCCAAAGCAGTCGTCGTCGAAACCCTAGAATGAATTTCATGTTCGCCAGAGCTGAATACTGCTTTCTCTTTCATTTATAGGAAGAAGAAAAAAGGTCTAAATGAACTCAAGAATCTTCAAGAGGATGCGTTGCTCGTTTCGGGTGGAAGCCCTCGTCGCAATTTGGTGCATGACTCTCTAGAATCAGGGAGAGAAAAATCCACTCATCTTGTTAAGCTCTCTGGTGAACCATTTTTAACTTTTGGTGAAATGTTCAAACATTTTTTGGAGTATACTTGTATTTTTTTGTTACCTTTTCAATCTTATATGCCTTGTGATTGGGTTCTAAGCACCCGCTCATTAAAACACTTGCATCTTCTTCTCATCAATGAAATTTNATATATATATATATATTGAAAAAAACTCAATGACTAATATATTAAAGAGAAAAGATACAAATAGGTTGTGAGTTGGCACAAATAAACACCCCACACGGTACAACACTCAAAAAAGTCAAAAAGGGTACATATAAAAAACAAAAAAACCCCAAAACCATTAGGGTGCGGAAAAAGTGAGGGTCATCCAAATTTAATCTTGCCTGTCTCTAGTTCTCGGAAGGGATCCATATAACAAATTGGTAAGGTGTGTACCTTTAGTCGAAGTAACCAAAGTATCATCCATAGGATTTCTGAGCTTATGTAGATCTTCATTCTTTTTCTTCTTCCTAGAAGTATAAACCTGTCATTCCTCATCCGAAGAATCAGTCTGATGAGGTGGTAGAGTTGTAGTAGAAGGATTACAAACCGTTGTACCCACAATAGGTTCTAGTATATGTGAAGTATGTGTTGCCTTTATGTCGAATACTTCCTGAAAATGGAGAGCTGTGAGGTTCTCCTGATTATTAATCTGAATACTATCCCTTGTAGGTAATAGTCCTTCAGTGTTGTTTTCAATAGGGTTTGAAGGTGTAGGATGCCTAGCAGAACCATCTAGCATCACATCAATCGCAGTAACAATAGTGTCAGTGGGGGTTCCACAGGGACAACAAACACTTCCTGTCCTATGGTAGTGTCCTCCATAGGTGGAACTAATTTCTAGAGCAGTGAGGTTATACCCATCCTTATTCTCTTGAATCTTAGATTTCAAATTAGGATGGAGCTTGTGACATTTATCAAAGGAATGCCCAAACATCTTACAGTGAGTACAATAAGGAGGTATGTGTTCTATGACTATTTGTTGCTAATATTCATTATGAGTTGTGCCCAGCCAGACTTCAGTAACATCAGGTAAAGTAATATCTTTTTCTGCAAGTATTCTGATTACAGAAAGTCTGGTTAAATTGAAAGTGGGTAGATCTAGCTTCAAAAGGGTCCCCAACAATGACCCCAATAGAGTAGAGAATCTGATGATGAAAAAAGTGAAGCTTGAGAGTAGGTAGATTAAATCATACCGGTACATTGAGAGTTTCATGATCTGGGTCAAAATCAGGAGATCACTTGAGCAACTTCATTGACTTGTCTGCAATATTAAAATATTTCTTGGAGAAAATCCTGGTACAGTTTTCAGTCACGGTTAGTTGAATCAACACATGTCTCTCATTCATGAGTCCCACTTTTCACTTGCTAACTAGTTTAAGACTATCAACATTCTTTCTGATAACTTCTATAGGCGGGTGCCCCCACTAAAAGTTTTCAATAAGATCAAACTTGAATATTTCCGTCATTATTGAAATTAAAAAGATTGTTGGTTTTCTACTTTTCTTGCTTCCCTTCTTAACAAAAGGGCAATCATCTGTACCATCAAGACCATCCTTATAGCTTGAGGGGAAGACAACCGCCGACTCCACCTGAGGGTTACCCACAATGTGGGCAAAGAGTGCTTTGTCAGGTTCAACAAAAGAAGAAGGGAGCGCTATCAGAGCTCTGTCAGCGTTGTTGTCCGGTAGGGAGAGGTGAGGGCAGAGGCGCAGCGTAGAAATAGGCTGCCGACGCAGAATCGAGCTGCAACAGGAACAGAAGAGCGAAGTTGTCTAGTAGGGAGAGGCGCAGCGTCGAAACAAAGGAGCGACGCAGACGCGAGCTGCAACAGAAGTAGTCAGAGACGAGCCGTCGGCGTCGAAGAGACGCAGTAACATCGGGATGAAGCGAGTCGACAAAACTGTGCGAGCGAAAGAGAGACAAAATCAAATGCGAACCCTAGCAGAGCTCTCGATCNTATTTTCAAAATCACAAAATTATCACCTTTTCAAACTACGAAAATTAAGCTGAACGATAAAACGGCCGACAGATGTCTTAATCTGAATATTGAGGTTCATAAATATGTCATCATACCATTGATCATCTTTTCTATGCAAAGCATTCTAGTCTCTCCTTCTCTCTCTAATCTTATTTCCTTTTCTCGCTTTTAGCTTCAGGTGCATCCGCATCCAGATAGTTTTGTGCTCCCACTCTCTTGCAAACACTGACACATGCATCGCTTTCTGCTCCTTTCTCATCTTTTACTTATCACCTGTTTTGTCNTTTTCAAAATCACAAAATCATCACCTTTTCAAACTACGAAAACGAAGTTGAACGATAAAACGGCCGACAGTTGTGTAGTGAGTTGTGGTGGCGGTATTGAGTTGTGGTGGTTGTGCTGAGAGTTGTAGGTTGGAGGGGTTATGTCATGTGTTGCGGGATGTGTGTGGTGGTGTTGTTGGGTGGTTGTGGTCTGAGTGGCTATGATTCTTGATGTGTTGTGTGTTGTATTTGCTCTCAAATCTTAATGCTTTGTTTTTTTCTGTCCTATAAACACAATGGTTAAGTATAAAAAAAATCAGTTCATCAGCCATGTGGGATAGAGAAGTCAAGCTCATATTTTGTGACCTGTGTCTTAAGAGGGTTGAGCTGGGAAATAGGTCCACCAATGTTATAAAGAAATTTAAGAAAATGACAGGAAGAGAGTACGATAGGTTTCGATTTATGAACAAATGGAATCAGTTGAAGAAGAACTGAATATTATGGAAACAAATAAAACGGGGTTCCACAGGCTTGGTTTGGGATCCAATCAAAGGAATTTTGATGCTTCGGAGGAATGGTGGACTGAGAAATTAGAGATAACCACTTATCAATGAAAGACTTGGTTTTTATTATGTTTTCCTCCTAAACTATTTGAAGTAATAAACCTGTCGTATGTTGCAAGTAGTGTCAGTTGCCAAGAAATTCAAATTCAGTGGAATTGACCTTGATTTGGAATAAAAATTGGATCGTATGTTTGGCGTGGTCATGAAACTGGGGTTTCATTACTGAACCCCAGGTGAGCATGAGGTGAAGTCATACTAGAGGACTTGGATGTCGAGCAGGTTACATGCCGACCAAAACCCAAACAAAAATGAACTGGAGTCCACATGCAGGTAAAAGCGTTCCAAAGTGGAGAAAAGAAAAAATACTTGCTTTCATCAAAAGCTAAATATCAAAATTGGTGGTTTCATGCACGAGTGATCTTGAGACTTCATATGTGGCCTCCATAGACAATGCCATTTGACTTCTAGAGGCAACTCCCGAAATTTTTGAGGACATGATGTTATATTGGAACTTCTTGAAGTTGCTGGAGAACTCGACTCGTAGACAGATCTTCATGAAAATGGCTCCTAACCAGTGTCAATTATTTAAGTTTTTTTTTGGGCAGCAAGGATGATTGATTTTGTTTGTCACCGTTAAACTATTTGTATTTATTTTCTTGTACTTTTTTTCGATTTCTGATTTGGTTTTTTCTTTCTCGTAGAAACATTCTATTTGTTATTTTGTAGTTGTCTTTTTATTGTAAGCTTAGTGATTCGATTTTCGATGTTTTTTAACTTTGTTTGATTTACATATATCACCTCAACAGAACACTTGTTTAACATAAATTCATAAGGGTGAGGCAAAAGGAAAATTGTGATAGCAGTTTGTATACTGTATGAATATTATAACTCATACGTTGATCGAACTCTTTGCATGACATCTACTTACATTGACGATAAATGAGTTGGGCAGCTACTACAAGAACACCCTATAAGATTCAGCAACATGTTTCGCATGACACAGTTTATATTTATGGATTTGCTTGATGAACTACATAGGAATCATGAACTTCATAGCTCCTAAAAAATGTCAATCAGAGAGGTGTTAGCAATAACCCTCTACATTCTATCACAAAATGAATCAGTGAGAAGCAATGGGGCGATTTCAACATTCATAAAATATAATCAACAGATATTTCTCAATGTGGTTGAAAACTCTTATTAGTTTGGCGGCACAGCCTGAGCATTCAACATTCAAGTGAACTTCAACAAAGATTGTGAATGATTCGTGTTATATGCCTTTTTTAAGGTAATTTTTTTTTTACTCATTATATTCAGAAGTCAAAATGAGTAGTGTGGATATCACAACTTTATTTAATTTTTCAAGGCTGTATTGGAGCAATCGATGAAAACCACATGGATGCTCGTGTATCTAATAATGAAATGGTCATATTCATTGGGCGGTGTGGATCATGTATACAAATTGTGATGGTTGTTTGTGATTTTAATATGTACTTTATTTGTATTATGATTGGTTGGGAAGACAGTGCGCATGACAGTCATATATTCACTTTTAAGATAAAAAATCAAAAACACCACTTTCCTCACCCATCTCCAGGTTTGTTCAACTATTAATCATATTCAGATAATTTTTAAGTTCATTACTAATTAATGCATTTGAAACAGATAAATATTTTTTGGTCAACGCTGGCTACCCCTTAATAAAGAGGTTATTTAAAGCTCTTTCCAGATACGAAATATCACTTTCCTGAGTTTGAAAGATCCAGCGGTGTTGCTCGGGCCTAAAAGAAATGTTTAATAAAAACACTTCTTATGCGGTGTAACTGAAAGAACATTTAGAGTGGAAGAAAACATGGGTCATACTACGTGATTTGTCGATGTATCTATTTCCGAAGCAGGTGCAGATTGTAGTGGCTATAATGACTCTCCACAACTACATCAACGACATCATTATCAGACTGATGTAAACTTCAGCATGACTGACGATGATTATTTACACGTACCAGCTGAAACATTTGAATATCACATAGGACAATCTATACCATAGCCGGAAGTAGAATCACAAGAAGATTGCTCCTAGGATGACGAATGTGTCGGATAAATGGTTGAATTGAGAGAGCGGATTGCAAACGACATTGTTGGATATTGATTGGACAATTTTTGTTTATTTTATACAGTTCATGTTTATTTTTTGTTTCTTGTATATTTGATATTATTTTGGTTTTTTTACGTTGTTTGTGATAGTTTTTTTCTGTTTCCATTTCTTGTTTTTGTTGGATTTGAGAGTTTCGTGATGAGTTGTTTGAATTTATGGGTTCTTCTGAATTGTCTGTTTGTCACTGTTAGTTAATGTCACAAGTGAAATCCTAATGAAAGCTACCAAGTTCTTCCTCTTCTTTCGATGCTGCAGTTTTTGAGGTTCTTCTGGATGGGCATTTTCGGTAATAATGTGACACGAGCTTGGTATTACTTGGTATAATGACAACCAAGAAACTTTATTTTACAAGGTTCGTTGTCTTCTTGTAATGACAAATTCATTTGTTGGTATATTGAGTTTTCTGAGACCTCACGCCTACTCAAAAATGTAATTAATCACTTCATTTTTCAATTTCTGCTTGTTTATTTTATACAGTTCATATTTATTTTTGTTCCCTATACATTTGATTATGATTGCTTGGGTTTTTTTTTTTTTTTTGCATTTGTAAGTATTTTTTTCTCTTCTTTCCTTTCCTTTATTTTTATTTTGGTGGGTTTGAGAGATCTATGATGAGATGTTAGACTTATGGGTTCTTCTAGATGACCTGATTATTAGTATTGATTGATGTCACATGTGAAATCTATTGAAGACAACTGAGCTCTTTTCTTTTTTTTTCGGCGATATGGCTTTTGAGGCTCTTCTGGATTTCATTTTTAGTGATATGCAGGCACACACGAGCTTGGTATTACGTTGGTTAAAGACAACTGAAAACCCTCCTTTTGTAAGGTCAGCTGTCTTCTTATAGTGACATATTCATTGGTTTGTATACTGAGTTTTCTGAAACCTTTTGTTTGCGCAATACTGTAATTAATTACTTATTTTATCAATATATACTTGTGTTAAGACTCATATATTGTCTTTTGAAGCATTTCAGGACCCCAGGAGGAGTGTTATGCCACTGTGGACTATAGAGTTCCTTGCTCACGTCATGTCAGACACGTAGCTATGGCAGACATTTTACATATTTTTGCAGAGAATCATATATAAATTTGACTTCTTCTGGTGGGCAGACAGACTGACAGATTCCATCACCGAGAGTGATCGGGAATTGATAGTATCCCTGGAGGAGTGCTATGCCACTACGGACCCTATGAGGAGTTATGCCACTGTGAATTATAGAGTTCCATGCTCATGTCATGTCAGACAAAGCTACGAGAGACAATTCTATAGGTGCCCTTGGAGAATCATAGACAAGTGTGACTTCTTCTGGTGGGCAGACTGACTGATAGATTCTATCACCGAGAGTGATTGAGAATGGATAGTATCCTTGGAGGACGGTGTGACTCATGACATACGTCGTCTCTCTTTTAAAAATAATATTGTCATGATCTTAAATTTTATTTTAATAATCTTTTTCTTTATTTTAATAATAATGATACTCACTGTTAAGTGATTTGTATATCTTAATTTTTGCACTATTCTGAAATAAAATTTTATTTCTATGGTATCAAATATATTACTATAACATTTCTGTTGCAAAGAACATTACTACACATGGTCAGAATGATCATTTGTCCAAAAAACAACTGTACTGCAGCTGTTTTTAAACAACAATAAACAAACAACCAGTCAGCTTCTACGCAACAACTTTCTGGGGCAGCTGCAAATCAGCAACTTATTAATAAGTTGCAGCTGCCTCAAACAGACCATTATAAATATTGGAAGTTTTCAAAATGTGGATAGTTAGATGTTAATACAATCAGACCGCTGTTCCCGCCTTTGTTAATTTTAAGCATCGGGTCGGGTCGTGACAAATCATGTCACCGACGATGCAATTGTCGAACACTGATCACTGATTAGGAGTAAACCTCGGAAGATATGTAACGGGAACTCTACTGAATGCTACAATAGCCTGTTGTTATTGAAGAAAGGACCCATGGAGAGGTCACCATCGAGCGTGGTAGCGAGATCCGACGAAGAGAGAGAGGAACACCTGAATCCCTTACGTGGGGATGATTTCAGTAAAGGAGAAGAAACGTTGCAACACTTTGTGATATAGTATTTGAGGCTGTGAGATAATGTGAATGTTGGAAGATACATAGATGAAGTGTCTGTTGAAGGATATGAAGACTCGGGAGTGAAAGCAAACATAGTAGATTTTGAAGGGAGAATGAATTCAGATGACCTAATAGAGTGGTTGTAGACTGTTGAGAGGGTTTTGAATGCAAAGATGTGTCAAATGATCGAAAAGTGAAGATTACTGCTATCAAGCTGAAGAAGGGCGCCCCATTATGGTGGAAGAACCTGAAGAGGTAGAGCAATAAAGAAGGAAGGAGCAAGATTATTAATTGGGAGAAGATGAAGAGAGAGTTGCAGTGGTAATGCTTTCCTTGACACTACCGTCAAGATCTTTTCTTGAGGCTTCACTACCTACAACATAGGAACCTATCAATGGAGGAGTACATAATAGAGTTTATGCAATTTAAGATGAAATTTGATCTGATGAAGCCAGAGGAGCACATGATAGTGAGGTACTTGGGAGGCCTGAAGATCGGCATCAACAATGTGGTTCAGCTACAACCTTATTGGACTTTGGGTGACATTCAGATCTTGGCTCTGAAGGTGGAGAGATAGTAGAAGCAAAATGGGCACCCATAGTCATTTAGACAACCACCCACATTTGGAGATATCGAAAGGAGCACACCTAAGGCAGTTGAGAAGTCTAGTCTGGAGAATGGAGTTACCCAAAGAGAAAATAAGCCTGAGAAGAGCATCACCAACACAGTTTGCCCCCCCCTCCTCCTCCACTTATAGTTGGTCGTCAAACTAAGTTGTATCCTTCTCCAAGAAGGGTACAGTGGAGAAAGTGAGTGACAAAGAGTCAATTGAAAGGAAGGGTGAGGAGTATTGGGTCTTATCAGATGAGGGTGAGATGCTCGTAGTTGGATGGCTCCTTTAGATTAAGGATACGAGGGAGCAGCAACAGCTTCACCATAACATAACCTATCCAGGTGTATTGTGAAGGGAAAAATATGTTGTCTTATCATCGATGGAGATAACAACATGAGCGTGGCGTCTAGCCAGATGGTTGACAAGTTGATCCACACTACTCAAAGGCATTCACAGTTGTACTCTTTGAAATGGTTGAAGAAAAAGAATTGAGTTACCATTGATAGGAGTCTCATCGAGTTTTCAATTGGAAACCAACTGCAAGATCAGATCTACTGTGATGTGGTGCCGTGATTGCTTGCCACACTCTTTTGGGGAGACCATAGTAGTTTGACCGCATGACTCATCATGAAGGGTACATGAACATCTACTCATTCGCTAAGGATAAGAACATGACTTTCACTTACTTTCTGTGTAGTTCAAGATTACAATACTTTTGTTAGTGAAAAAACTACAGCGGAATCAATATTTGTGATGATAAAGGATAGTGAGACAGAGTCGCTGATTTCAGACACGAGACAATCACTACAGAGAACATTTTATGATATCATGATTGATGTCTTACTGCTATGGCCGCCACCGTTAAAGGGAATGTAGTCTGTTTTCATGTAATATAGGATAAACCAACCTTTGGCTACTTTTGGAAGACTCTGCAAGGCCCACTTGGCATGAAGTTCTGTTTCAATTCAGTATTGTACTCTCATTGATTTGATTGATATGGATGGTTTCTTGCAAGTAAGGACAATTCTGGTGTTTTGGGGGACAGTGTGGCCGATACTGGGATCCAGATGCTCCTAGGGCCACGGTCGAAGATCCTTCATCCCTAAAAGGTTTTAATTGTGTCACCTTCAGTGTGTAGACAAAGGCTTCAACAAATGAGGTTAAAGCTTTCCTAACCCCGAAGACTAACACAAAACATTTCACAGGTATGCAGAACGCGCAACATAGGGCTGCTTGGACTGGTGGATGCTTGAATTGGTTCAGTTGTAGGAAAGGAGGGGTGTTGGCCTCGTTTTTGTTTGAGTGTATCCTATCCTTACTCTCTCTAGAGTTTAGAGTCTAACTGTAGGGTTTTCCTAGTTGCTCTCCTAGAAGACTGTGAAGGAAACAACACCAAAATATCAACATAATTAATTTCAACAAAATCAATATAATTAAACCAACTAAAAAATAATTTCAACAAATCAATATAATGAAATCCATTAAAAATCGATGAAAATATATCCCACCATACTTCAATATAATGGAATTCAATAGTAAAACCAAACTTAGTAAAACTTTCAATTAGCACAAAATCGAAATTCGATGAAATCAAATCCATTAAATAAAACTACCAAATAAAAAATATTAAAGAAAAATCAAAATTGAATGAGATCGAAATATACCTAATCACCAAAATCAAAAGCAAAGTAAGACATAATCAAAGTACAATCAAAATTCAAAAATCATAAAACCTAAAATTAATCATTTTCAAACATATACAAAATTAAAAGTAAACACAAAATCAAATCAATAAAAATCAAAAAATCATGAAAATCAAATTAGCAAAATCAACTAAAAGGTCAAAACCAATGAAAGCCATCAAACCTTAAGATTAAACATCCACACTACAATTATGTAAACACACATCTAAAAAACCTAAAGTCCTAAGTTCAATAAAAAAAATTCAAGTCCAATTAAATTAAATTTCCATGTCATGACAAGTTAAGCCATCTCATCCAAGCCAAAGGCAAGCTAAAGGTTATTCATGCCAATTCATAGGTGAGCCAAGCCCGGGTCAAATACCATGATCCATCACATCTAACCCAACCCCCCTTGTGACCAATAAGCCTATAACCATGCCCATGACCCAAAATGGCCAAGGCCAACCCAACTCTCCCTATGCAAACTTAAACCTGCCCATGCACTCCCAAAACCATCAAGGTCGACCGAACCACTCTCAAACCCAATGGGTTAAACCAAAATCCAAGGTTGGCCATGAGGCCCAAGTCTACCTCAAACTAAAGGAAACTCACCCAAACATCAATCAAGCTAACCCAAACCCTAAATCTTTCCAAAGTGCCAAACAAAATATTTTCAGGCTCTCCAACAGCTCCCTTGGCCTCCCCATGGTCGTTAAAGGACAACCCAAGATTTTCAAGCATGAAGCACACACCCTATTCCCTCAAACGCCCTCTGCCTTTCTTGCACCAAATTCCAACTATTTTCAAGCCCTCTCCACCATTAACTCTCACTAATTTCTCAAGCCAAAACCAGTCAATTCTTGGTGTACTCAAACTCATCAAAAAACTCCAATTATTTCATCCAAAAGCTTTTGAAAACCTCACAAATCAAAATTCCCCTCCCGAGCACTCAAATCATACACTAGACCAAGCCAAGCCCTTTTTTGGTCGAATTCATAGAAGAACTCGTCACTACCTCAAATTGGCGCTTGGAGGAGCTTTGTGGACTTGCAACGATCCCTTTACCCACCCAATCGAGGACAAACCTCTTGTGCACAAAGCCAAAAACTTTGAAAACTCCCTCGCCTTTCGTGAAGAAAAATTTCTTTTCAAATGTATCTAGCTTTATGGATATGTTTGTTAGGCTTAGATGAATTTTTTGACTTTCTTAGATTAGGGGTTCACCCATTGGATTGAGAAATCTTAGCTAGGAAGTGTGGACGTTCTCGCTTCTTTGTTCCTGTGGGGACGATGAATCTATGACTTTCGTTTTAACGTGGATTAGACTGAACGGCAGAGCGTGGAAGGACCAGGGTAGCGGATCAACGCCAATCGACAATCCATATGGAAAGTACACCCAACCACAAAGCGACGCGTGCAGTTTTAGGGACGTCGAAGATGACGCGCAACCATGTGGCTCAAGGTTCTAATTAAGAAATTAGCCTTTTTTTCCTTTTTAATTAAATCAAAAAAATTATTTGAAACTTAAAAAAATCATATCTAATTACACAAATGGGAAAAATAAAATGCATTAAACTCAATAAACATGGGAGAATGAAAGAAAAATAAAATCTTGGAAAATAAATGCACCATAATTTTAAAATTAATTAAAACATTTAATTAGTAATTAAATCATTAAAATTAAAATAGAAAACTAAATTAAATGAAATTTGGAGGGCTTATGCTCTCTGACCTTAGGGAATTCCGCTAATTTTTTCAAGGGTAGAGAATACATTTGCATCTCAAACCCTAATTTTCAATAAAATTGATAATTAATTGATCAAATAATTATAAAAATGAAAATATATTTTTAAAAACTACAAAAATCAATTGTAAATTAAAATGATTTTAGACCACACTCTAAAATCATGATTTTTACCTTTTAAAATTAAAAATCACTTAAAGCATATGGGTGGGTAAATTTGTAAAGTTAGGATTTTACAATCATTATGTCAAAGTTAATCAGAATCTAATTAAACTTAAAAAGATTTGAGAATTTATAAATTTCCCTTAAGGTGTAATTTCTAGAATTTTCCAAAACTTTAAATAATAAAAACTCAAGATAGAAACGATATATATATATATAT
>JXCR01087210.1:2866-17032 GCA_002079205.1 Phalaenopsis hybrid cultivar | reverse complement strand
AAGGATACATAGAGGTTGTATGAGAGGACCCAAAAAAGGTGTCCTACCCATATGATACATCAGACACTAGCATCGTAAAAAGATGAAACATAGATAAAACACAAAAAACAAAACTTGCATGAAATAAGCTGCTAGGCACGAGCCAACTTGGTCTTGCCTCTACCTCTGGTTCTAAGAGCGGAGACAGCTAACAAATTGCTGAGTGTCGTTCCATTACCCGAAGTTACTAGAGTATCATCCATTAAGTTCCCAAGTTGGAGTGTGTCTTCATTCTTATTTTTCTTTCTAGATGTGTGAACCTGTCATTCCTCATCCGAGGACTGGCTCATCTGATCGGTGTGGTAATAGATTGTTGGGCATATAGGAGAGAATGAGCCCCCAGCTTCTGACTAGCAGTAACAACATTCTGATTCTGAAGAGATGGTAAGCATGTCTCTTCAACACCTGATGCATCCTGAGGATGTGGAGCTTCAATATTATTCTGATTATTGGGCCCAAGTAAACCATCTGCCAATATATCAGTCGGAATAACAGAGATAGTATTGTCCCTGGTAGTGGGAGGGGGAGGTGGCATCTTGTCAACCGGTGTTTCAATAGTCTGTGGAATGCACTAAGGAGCAGAGGAGGGACATGTATGAGGTGAGACAGATCCAGAAGCTTTTTTACTTGAAGGTTTTAAATTTGGATGCAACTGATAACATTGAGAAGGAGAATGTCCAAACATACGGCAGTGAGTACAATAAAGTGGTACCTGTTCAAGTTCTGCTTGCTGCCAAAATCCCTGATGTTGGTGTCAATCCATATTTCTCCTGGAAAAGGTAAAGTAATATTCATTTCTATCAAAATTCTGGCTTGTGAAGGCCGAGTTAGATTCACTGTAGGCGTGTCAATTTTGAGGGGTTTACCGTACAACATTGCTAAAGCGAAGAGAAGCTCTTGATCAAAAAGGTGTATCTTCAAACCTGGAAAGCGCAGTCAAACAGGAATGGTAGGAGGTTCAGTACGAGGGTCAAAATCCACCGTCCATTTTAAAACCTTCATCACCTGGTTTTCCATTCGAAAAAGTCTTCTCGCAAACAAATGAGTGTAGTCTTTATCATTTGATAATTGAATAGAATATGTTGACCATCCAATTTACCGATCTTCCAACCCCCTTTCAGCTTCATTTATTCAAAGTTAGGGTTTTCATAAAGAAACTTTCCAACTAAGAACAGTCGGCAGAGCGCAATTAGGGTGGAGATCTCTGTCTCAGTGAGAAAGATTGCAGGTTTGTCGTTTTTACGGGAAGCTTTTTTTAGAAATTTGGTTTCAGTGCCAAGAGCAAAATTGTCGTAGTATCGTTGTGGAAACGTATTCGAAAGAGGGGTGGAAACGGGGTTATCACTAGCGAGGGCGGCGGCGTAGGAACGCCCTGATGTCATTTCTACAGCAAGAAACGTCGATCTTCACAGATGCAAAAGCAGAAGCAGTGCACGTCGATCGAAAGACAAGCCGCGGTTTCGTCGCAGGGCGCGAAGCAACGCGAAGGAGGAAAAGTCTTGTGTTGCTGGGCGCGAAGGAACGACAATCGCAGAGGAGACAAGCGTGGGCAAGCGAGCGTCATTGGAGTCATGGACAACACTGCGAAGACGACGTAGCAGAGTCGTGTCTTCTCTGCCGCAATCGATGACGTGCATGGACGCGTGAGGGAGCGGAGATCGGGGCAGCAACGACAATCGAAACACTAGGATTCGCCATGGGGCGGAACCCTAGCAGAGCGGCGGGATGACGACATCATATACATATATATATATATATATATATATATATATATATATATTGGTAAGACAATGTAAACCTAATAAAAAAACACTTATGATTAACAAAGTTTGAAGCGTCATAATTGTAAACATCCCTAATTGCAAGTTTACCCATTGTTACTCTCAAACCCTAAAAGTTAAAACCTAGTAGATAAAACTCATAATAACCTAAACATAAAGGATTGATTGATTAACCATATAATCAAACCATAATAAAAAGATTAACCTTAAAGTAATTAAAAGCATGTTTAAAAATTTTCAAATTGCAAACATACCCTTAATAACTTTCAAGATCCTAAATACAAACTCTAAAAAGATAAAAACTCATGACAACTTGAACTCAAATAATTGACTAATCTATTACATAACAGAATCATTACAAAATTGATTAACCTATGAATAATTAAAGGTGTGTTTGTAAATTCTTGAATTACAAATATGCACTTAATAACTTTTTAACCTTAAAATAAACTCGTCAACTCCTGCCTTAACAAACTCAACTAAAAGCCATTAATCAAACAACAAATTAAACACTATATCTCATAAGATGAACTTAAGTTATATTTGTAACTTCCCCTTCAACTTATGAACACACCATCTTCATAATAGAACTTAATATAATTAAAGCATTCAAAGACTAAATGTTAACAAATCATCTTAAAAAACTCATATAACACAAGTAACAAACTTCAACATCAAGACAGAGCCATTTAAGTCAAGATGATGAAATTTTAAACATGCCTCTAGTAAACTAAAACTCTAATAATTTTTTCTATAAAAATTAAAGTCAAATGAAACTTTCACCAAACAATCAAATAAACTAAAATGAATCAAGATATAAAAAATTCAAGTCAAATAAATGACAAATGAATAATTAAAACATCAAACCAACATAACAAACCCTAAAAATTAAACCCATACAAAAGTAAACTATAATCCACAAATACTAAAGTCATTAAAACTTAAAATGAACTCTAATAATAAACAAACTCTTGATTTGCAAGAAATTTTGGATGAGGTAACCCATGGTTGCTAAAAAAAACTCATGATTATTCATATTCAAGCCAATCACAAATAAGAAATGATTCGGGAACGATGGAATCATAAGATCTTTACAAGAGTCGTTATAAAAAATAACTTTTAAAATTCCAATTAATTAAAAGAAAATTCTGTTAAAAATTAAATTAATTAAAAAATAATTCTATTAAAGATTAAATTGATTAAAAGTCCGATAAAACTCAAATAAGATAAAAAAAATCATAAACTCATAAAATTCGAAATATGTTAAAACATAAAGTAAACTCCTAATAACTAAACAAAACCGAACGTAACTTAAATAATAATAATTAACCTCCGGGGCTATGAATGTTTTTTGAACAACACAACCCCCCATGGTTGCTGATTAGAATCTTTCTGATTTTAGTGATTATATTTTCTGAGGATGTAGATCCAAAATTCCAACAACTCTGGGATGACGGGATCGTCTTGTCTAAAATATGATTATTCTTCCTATTTCACATTCACTCACCTTTGGACGTTATAAGACACTAATCATTTAGTCGTCATAAAATTAGATATGTTGTGCATTGTGATTGTGCTTGCTTATTAGACTTTTGTTGGATGAGTTTGCTTATTAGACTTTTGTTGGATGAGTAGGTAATTCTTTTGTATGGGTTGTGGTAGATTTTTTTTGCATGTTTCTAGGTTGTCATGATAAGTTTAGGATGTGCTGATTTTATTTTGCAGGGTTGTAATAACATAGGGTGTTATAGTTAAAATTAGGCTGTCATAGTTACAGTTTTTTTTTCTCGAGTCATTTTCTTTTCTAGAGTTAGGGTGTGTTGTGGTTAGTCGACTATCAACATCTAAAATATCTAAAAGAGGATGAACTCCAAGCGAAAGGATGAGCATCCACTAAACCGATAACGATATTTTAGGTGATGTTGATCGACAAGTCGACCGTAAGTCTAGGACTGATACCTTCTGATCGTCTTTTGTATTATTTGTGTTTTGTTTGATAGGTTTGCCCACATTTCTAGGGCGGTGTTTTGTTGTATTTTTTAATCTGAATATTTTTCTGTAGACTCATTAAGGTCTAAATTTTTTACCCAAACTAAACGTTAATATTTTCAAAACATTAATGAAACTCATAATTAAAATAAATTTACACAAAATATTATATTCACAACTTCAGAAATATCATGCATATAAAACAACTAAATTGATATTAAATAAAAAAGAGTAGAAACGTCTATGACTTATGAACTGCCACAAAAATATCACCAGAAGTTTTTGCATAATCATATTGTTCGTACTCCTTATTTTTAAAGCTCTCACTCATTATACGAAAATGGATGGTTTGTTCTGTGAGGACCATTGCTTTATAGAGTGAGTTTTGCCTTTGCATTCAATTAGCTTTATAAAAAAATCTTCCAAGTATTCATCATCAAGAATGTATATAATCTATTACATTTTTGTTCTATTCACTCAGCACTGAAAGTTAACACAAAGTAATAAAATTGTTTAGTGTGGTGAGCCATAAAATATTTATACTTTAAATCGCAAGTGTATATTCACATTAGTCTTAGGGCATTGTTTATACCAGTCATACATAGACTGTGTGGTTTGTAATCAAATTGTAAGACCTACTGTGGGAAATCAAAGAAATAATTTGTATTTCTCCTTATTCTTTGAATTGATCAAATAAGGTATTATATAGGAGATTAAAAGGAGAAAAACTAGGAAACTATTTAACTATTTCCCTAATTTAAGGGATTACAAATTTATTCTAATTTTCTTAATTTAAGGGATTTACCAATTAATTCTAATTTCCTTAATTAAGAAAATTAGAATTAATTCTCACAACTTTATTTCCATCTCAGTCACATCTCGACACACCCCCTCAAGCTGATGAATAGATGTCTTCCATTCCCAGCTTGGATACAAGATCATGGAAACTTGAACTGTTCAGTCTCTTTGTTAGAACATCAGCTAATTGTTTTTCTGATGGAACATAGGACATGCACACTAACCCTTCATTCAGTTTTTCTTTGATGAAATATCTATCAATCTCAATATGCTTTTTCCTATCATGTTGTATAGGATTATGAGTTATATTAATGGCAGACTTGTTGTCACAGTAGAGTTTCATAGGACCCTCCCATGGAATTCTTAAATCATCCAAGATGATTCTCAGCCACAGTAATTCACATAATCCTTGAGCAATAGCCCTGAACTCTGATTCTGCAGATGACCTTGCCACTACATTCTGCTTCTTGCTCCTCAATGTCACTAGGTTACCTCCAAGAAAAGTACAATATCCTGTAGTTGATCTTCTATCCACTATGGAGCCAACATAGTCAGCGTCGGTGTAGGCTTCCAGAGTAAGAGTGTCATTCCTTTTGAACAAGATTCCTTCCCCCGGATTGTCTTTCAAGTAATGCAGTACCCTATAGGCAGCCTGAAGATGAGGTTCTCTAGGATCATGCATGAATTGACTGATCATACTTACAGAATATGCTATGTCTGGTCGAGTGTGAGCAAGGTATATGAGTTTGCCAACCAATCTCTGGTACATTCTTTTATCCACAGCTGGTTCTTCTTTAGCTTCTCCCAACTTATAGTTTGGATCTATTGGAGTAGCGATTGGCTTACACCCAGTCTTCCCTGTTTCTGTCAATAAATCAATCACGTACTTCTGCTGAGATATGAAGATCCCCTGTGTGGAATATGCCACCTCAAGACCGAGGAAGTACTTCAATTTCCCCAGTTCCTTGATTTCAAATTCTTTTACTAGTCTCAGCTTCAATTCATGCTTCTCTTTCTCATCATTTCCAGTCACTATGATGTCGTCCACATAGACTAAAAGAGCAGTCACTCCCCCTGCAGCTGAATGTTTAATGAAAAGAGTGTGGTCACCTTGGCTTTGATTATACCCAGATTCCTTCATGACTTTTGCAAATCTGCCAAACCATGCTCTAGGAGATTGTTTTAACCCATAAATGGCTTTTTTCAGCTTGCACACCTTGTTACCTGTGTCCCCTTCAACTCCCGGAGGGATGTTCATGTAGATTTCCTCATTTAGGTCACCATGAAGGAAAGCATTCTTTACATCATACTGTAGCAGTTGCCAATTGAAGTGAGCAGCCAATGATAACAGGATTCTCACAGTGTTCATTTTTGCAACTGGAGCAAAGGTTTCCTGATAATCCACCCCGTAAGTCTGAGTGTACCCTTTGGCTACTAACCTTGCCTTATATCTTTCAAGGGATCCATCAGCCTTGTACTTTAATGTAAAAATCCACTTGCAATCAACAATGTTTTTTTCCTTTGGTTTGTCAACGATCTCCCATGTTTTATTCTTTTCTAAAGCACTCATTTCTTCTTTCATAGCGTCTCTCCATTCCTTTTTTGTCAATGCCTCAGACACATTGTTAGGAATGACAATGGTGTTCAAACTCACAATGAATCTTTTGTGGGCTGGTGATAGGCGCTTGAGAGATACATAGTGAGATAGTGGATAGAGTGGATTGGATTCTTGGACTTGTGTCAGTTCAGGAACGGTCTTTCTCCTTGAATACACCTGAGGAAATCTTGGGAAATCATTAGTGACACTGGTTGGAGTAGGAGATGATAAGGGTTCAGGATTAAGTGACTCAGATGTGATTAGTTCAGAGGACTCAGGTTCAGCTGGAATAGGAGGAGAGTTTGATCTAGGTTCAACAACACGGGCTGGCACATGTGGAAGGTCAAGGGTTTTAAGTTGTTCAAAGGGCTTACAAGTACTATCTTCCATCATGGAAATCTCCCCCTGAAGAGAGGACTTGGAAAAAAAAGATTTATTTTTTGTGAAAGTGACATCTGCATAGATGTAGAATTTTCTGGTAGATGGATTGTAACACTTATATCCCTTTTGAGTGGAGGAGTAACCTAGGAAAACACATTTGATGGCTCTGGGATCTAGCCTCCCTCCATGTTATTTGTGGACGTGAACAAAGGCAGTACACCCAAATACCCTGGGAGTGAGGCCATTTGAGGTTCTGAAGTGAGGGTGGAAGCCATTTAGGACCTCTATGGGGTTATTGTTCTCTAACACACGAGAGGGAAGTCTATTGATCATGTGTGTGGCAGTAAGAAGGCTTCTCCCCAATAGGACTTAAGAACATTCCCTTGAAAGAGTAAGGCTCGGGTGGTGTTGAGTAAATGCCCATTCTTTCTTTCAGCTACCCCATTTTGTTGGGGTGTGTCCACACATGATGAGTCATGGATAATCCCCTGTGATTGAAAATAAAGTGAAAGAATTTGATTGAAGTAATCTCTAGCATTGTCTGTCCTAAAGCCTTTTATTTTGACCCCAAATTCATTTTGAACCATTGAATGGAAGTTAGATATAACTGTGCTAACATCAGATTTTTGTTTAAGAAGGAAGAGCCATATAACCCGAGTGCAATCATCAATTAAGGATACAAACCAACGAGCCCCATAAACATTAGGTATAGTGGAAGGACCTCATATGTCACTATGAATTAGATGAAAATGATGAGAACTTCTTTTATTGCTAATAGGAAAAGATACACGGGTATGTTTTGCCAATTCACAAATGTCCACAATGAAACTCAGAAATATTTAATCCTTGGAATAAATGAGGAAACATTATATTTAGAACTCTAAAAGATGGATGACCAAGACGTAAGTGATACAACCAAATGACATCTTTGTTTGAGGAACTAAGGAAAGATGAGGACAAATTGCTCCCGATTTTCTGGGATGGTTCAAGGTGGTAAAGACTGCTCATTTTCTTAGCAAGTCCAATTCTCCTCCCCGAGTCTTGTTCCTGAAAAACACATTAACAAGGAAAAAACAGCATAACATTTGAGATCATGAGTCAATTTTTGAATAGACACAAGTCTTGCTGACAGTTTGGGTACATGGAGAACGTTTTTCAGGATAAGACTAGGTGTGATATGTATATCACCAATCCCTGCAACGGTAGCTAAAGAGCCATTGGCCATGATAATTTTTCTATTACTTGGACAAGGGGTATAGGACTGGAAGAGTTGAGATGTGGGGGTCATATGGTCAGTAGCGCCGGAGTCAATGACCCAAAAGTTGGTATATAGTTTGTCTAAGACATTTATGCAAATAGTTTTACCTGAAAGAGCTATCGAACATGCTTCAGAAGGCTTCTCAAGAGATCCCAATAAGTTTCTCAATTTCTCAATTTCTTCACTGTCGAATCCCCATATTGTTGATTTTTTCTCAATATTGGGTTGCTCTGCCATATGCGCTCAAGGCCTTTGTTTCTCCCCACGGTTGCCCCATTCTCGGCTTGGGGGTTTACCATTTAACTTCCAACACTTCTCACTTGTATGCCTCGGTTTCTTGCAATAAGTACACCAAAGATTGTCTTTGTTCTCCTTCCCTTCATTATCGTTCTTTGACTTCTCTTGATTTGTGTTTGCTGCTAAGGCTGACCCATCCATAGTATGTGGTTCTAGCATGACAATTCTCTGACTTTCTTCTGGTCGGATTAATGAGATTGTCTCTTCTAGAGACGGATTTGGATTCTAACATGATCAAATTTAGGATTCAATCCTGCCAAAAAATCATATATTTGATCCTTTTCAATGAACTTCTTCAAGGTGACAGCATCATCAGGGCATTTCATCTCAATTACACGATAGTGATCCAGTTCCTGTCACAGATTCTGCAATAGAGTTGCATACTCTGTGACAGATTTGTCTCCTTGTTTGGTTGCTCCGATTTTTTCCTTGATTTCATACACAAGGGCAGCATCGCGGGCTTTCGAGTATATGCGGTTGATATAGACATATAGTCTCAGATTTCGTCTGCAGTGTTCAAGAACATGCAAGTGTTATTGATCGTTGGGTCCATAGAATCCCATAGCCAGGACATAATCATGGAATCCTTCTTTTCCCATGCTGTAGAGGTTGGATCCCTTTTTTTCTGGTCTGGTTCCAAGTAAGTGATTAATTCTCCCTTTGTCCTTTAGGTATGTGCGGACAATTTGGGACCATTTGAGATAGTTCTTCCCATTGAACCTGTTGGATGCCCGAATATTCTGCTCTCCAATTTTCTGAACAGCATTGTATTCTTCAGAATGGTTGGAGTAGTTGGAGATAGTGGGTTCGGACATTGACATGGTGGAGAAGAAAACTTTGCAGCAATTAAGGCTAGAATCAACCTGCAGTGGATAAAAGAATGGCAGCAATTAAAGAAGCGAATAAAAAGAATCCAAACAGCGGCAAAGATCGCGAGATCTGCGGCACAGGATTGCAGCGGCAAACAGCGGAAAAAGATCGCAAGCTCTGCAGCGACCACACAGCAGCAAACATCACAAGGTACTTCGGTTGCAAAGATCGCAGAACGCAGATCTGCGTGATTAGCGGCAAAAGTCGATCTTCCTCGTGACAACGTGCTGCTCCTCTCGAACGAGGCGGTGGGAAAGCAGAAGCAGTGGGAAAGTGGCAACTTGCTGCTCCTCTCGGACGAAGCGAAGCGGCAACGTGCTGCTCCTCTCGGACGAAGCGGAGAGGATGGACCGCAGATAGCAAAGAGCCGACCCTAACCGGAAGGATCAAATGGTGGAAACAGGCGGTGTCCTCTAGGGTTTGAGCCTGGGCTCTGATACCATGTAGGAAATCAAAGAAATAATTTGTATTTCTCTTTATTCTTTGAATTGATCATACAAGGTATTATATAGGAGATTAAAAGGAGAAAAACTAGGAAACTATTTAACTAATTCCCTAATTTAAGGGATTACAAATTTATTCTCATTTCCTTAATTTAAGGGATTTACCAATTAATTCTAATTTCTTTAATTAAGGAAATTAGAATTAATTCTCACAATTTTATTTCCATCTCAGTCACATCTTGACACCTACTACTCCTATTAAATAACAGTCTATCCTATCTTGCATTCATTGAGACCGGTCAAGCATGGTTTTCACCGTGATTAAGTGTTTTGGATGACAATCGTTTCCAGACAAGGATATAAATCCATTGCATTCATATGTTTGTGTTCATTCATTTCATTTAGATAAGGTTTCTGAGGTTTCACTTTTTTCAGTGAACCTCACTTCAGTTATAGGATCTCGATGTTATACGTCTAGCTACGACATAAATTCCCACCTTTTATGCTTTTTTAAAATTATATATCATTTGTTTTAAGTCCTTACATTCTAATAAAATTTCAAGGTAAAACATCAAATAAACCTCTTTCAAAGTCATTAAAGTCAAACAATAGGACAATTGAGATGTCACTGAGTGTTTTTAGTATCTTCATCTTCTACTCTTCTTCTTTTGGGTTCCGTTAATAACTGTTCCACCTTTGAGCCTTTTATATTTAAAATTTCAATAATCAATCATGGAAACTTGAACTTGAAAAGTTTTCTTGAAGATAAAATCTTAGCCAAAATCGAAAGTTTTTTTAAGTGACTTTTGTTGCTTAAGATATAATTAATTTTAAAAGCTTACACGTATAGAAAGTTTAAAACCTTAGATTTAATCTAAACTCTTTCTAGTTTGCAAATTAAGAAGGGAAAAGATTCGTCGGTTTTAATCGTAGATCATTGCAAATATTCAAAATGTTTTAATTTAAGTAATTTAATCGACCCATCGTCAAGTGATATTTGTCTCTCGAGAGTATAATATTTTTGATGTCGTGTTTGATTATTAAGTAATTAAATCTTCAAGCATGTTTGGTTCTATAAAGTTATCTCCCCATAGTCAAAAATAAAACTGACAAGGGGACTGACTCTTCTAGAGGTTCAGGGCTGTCATCTAAGAGGAGTGGGGCCCTCTCTTATTACCTAGTATTATATATGTTGTTTTCTTGGTATTTAAGGTTAGTTTTTGTCATGTTTTCTGTCAGGATAGCCATCAGCGTCCTCTGTTTTCCCTTCTATTGATGTGTTCAAGGGTGAGGGGTACTCCGGCTATATGTCATTATGTTCGACTAGTACACATGCTTCTAAAGGTCTTTGAAAAGGAGCTATAGCATTATCCACTTTGTAATGGTTTGCCAAATGTTGATCCTAATGAATACAATGAGGATTCGTTGAAAATGTAGCTGCAAATAAGAGAATGATATCCATATTTGAGTACTTGGTGGTTCCTTTTAAGAGTCAAAGTGGGGTGACTATTTTAGCATACGCATTGGAAAGCCACTAATATAATTGGTTTGTTGAGAAAGAGGCTTAAATGCAGTTTGGGATCATTTTTTATTTTTATTTTTTAATTTTTTATTTTCATTTTATTTTGTATATATTTTTGTTTTAAATAAAATATATTTGATATGATATAACATATTTAATTATTTTAAAAAATACTCAGACAAATTTTAGATGTTTTGAGTGTTTTAAAAAAATGTTAATTTATTTCTTATGAAAATAAATACATGAAAAATGTGCACTAAATAAACACATGTTAAAAATAAAAGCAACAACAACAACAACAACAAAACCTTAATCCCACAACGTGGGGTCGGCTGAATGAATCTTTTTTCTCCATTGTGTCCTGTTTAGTGTCATATTTTTATTTAGTTCTAATAAATTAAGATCGTCTTTTATACGATAAGCCCAAGTCTACCTAGGTCTACCTCTGTCTTTTTTAACATAAGTCGAATCTAAAATATCTACTCTTCTAATCGGATCATCAGACGATCAATGCTTAATGTGACCAAACTATCTAAGACGACTTTCTCTGATTTTGTCTATCACAGAAGCTACACCAACCCTATCACAGATATATGCATTTTGCATTTTGTCTCTAAGTGTAAAGCCACTCATCCACCTAATCATTCTCGTCTCGGCAACACTTAACTTAGGCCATAAAGCATGCAGGTCTCACCACCGTCTTATAAAATTTTCCTTTCAATCTTAGCGGTACTTTTCTATCACATAAAAAGACCGACATTATTATGCTTCTCTTTTAAAGGCCAACATTCAGCGCCATAGAGCATTACTTAACTTATTATTATGCTTCTCTTTTAAAGGCCAACATTCAGCGCCATAGAGCATTGCAGCTCTCACCACCGTCTTATAAAATTTTCCTTTCAGTCTTAGCGGTACATTTCTATCACACAAAAGGCTCTTATTATTATGCTTCTCTTTTAAAGGCCAACATTCAACGCCATAGAGCATTGCAGGTCTCTATTTAGTGTTATGCTTCTCTTTTAAAGGCCAACATTCAACGCCATAGAGCATTGCAGGTCTCACCGATTATTATGCTTCTCTTTTAAAGGCCAACATTCAGCGTCATATTCACCACTTATTATGCTTCTCTTTTAAAGGCCAACATTCAGTGTCATAGAGCATTGCAGGTCTCACCACCATCTTATAAAATTTCCTTTTCAGTCTAAGCGATACTTTTCTATCACACAAAAGGTCTGAAGCAATCCTCCACTTCAACCAACCAATTTGAATTCTATTATTAGCATCCCCATTTATATCACCATCGCTTTGAACAACATACCCGAGATATCAAAATCGTTCACACCTTTAAATAATTTGATCGCCCAAAGTTACACTTCTGTCACTAGAGCTACTACTACTAAAACTACATTCTATGTATTCAGTTTTAGTTCTACTCAAATGAAAGCCTTTAGACTCCATTGTAGACCTCCATAATTTATGTTTTTCCTGGGCTTTTTCTCTCGTCTTGTCCATGAGAAGGATATCATCAACAAAAAGCATACACCAAGGTACATCCTCCTATAAATGTCCAATAAAACCATCCATAACTAAAGCAAAAAGATTTGGGCTTAAGTCGATCCTTGATGTAATCCTCAACTCTGGTATACATTTCTTTAATGACTTGAATATAAGTCATATCAACACCTTTTTTCTCAAGAACTCACCAAAGGATATCTCTTGGAACTCGTAAGCTTTTTCTAAATCAATAAAAATCAAATGTAGATTCTCCTTATTATCTCTGAACTTGTCGTAAGCTTTTTCTAAATCAATAAAAATCAAATGTATATTCTCCTTATTATCTCTGAACTTCTTCATTAAACCTCTCAATAAATGTATATCTTCCATAGTAGACCTGCTCGACATAAATCCAAATTGATTATGAGAAATCTTTGTAATACGTCTTAACCTATGTTCAATTACCCTCTCCCATAATTTTAAAGTATGTCACGTCTACTTATTTCGTCTATAATTTGCACACTTTTGTGCATCTCCTTTATTAAAAATGGGGACCAAAATACTCTTTTTTCCACTTCTCAAGCATCTTTATAGTTTTTAAAATAATATTAAAGAGTTTAGTAAGCCAAGAAACTCCCAAACAAACCCTTATGGTAGTTAGCTTCTGATGCAAGATTAATTATGATATGCCGAGAGCCATAAGCCCTACGAAATGTGTGCCAAACAATTTTAAATTATACAAAAAATTGTGGATGGTTTCTATATTAGGATGACCAAAAGAAAATTTACCGGTAATAGAAAAGCAAAAAGGTCTAAGCTAGTTCAGTGATGTAGTCATCAGAAAAGATAATGTTTGGTTTACCTTGATATATGGAAGGATGCTTAAGATGTTGAAGAGAGCAGGGAAAAGATTGTTAGGTAGAGAATAGAGATGAGTGATTTAACTCACTAATAACCTCAACTAAAAAGCGAGGATTAGGAGAAATATTTGGGGTAATGGGAAGACAACCTTTCCTCTTTAACCCTAGGAGATGTCAAAGAAGGGAGAAGCAAAGAATCTTGTGGAAGTATCTGCGGCAAAGTAGATTGATCGAAGTTATAAAGTGGAATGGTTGGTAAAGCATCAGTCGAAGATAAAAGGAGGGAGCATGATGACGAAGATGTGACTTGAAACAAAAATTTACCATAGTGGGTGAAGTTGATGAAGGCCTAAAAGTCCTAAGATCGGACTGGAATGAAAGGGGCATTTTGCCACAAGTAACAGATGCCATGAGGCGTCGCTAAGGAAGAGAGCACTCGACAACTGCTCTATGAGTGAGCAGTAGAGAGCCAACGTAGAAGAGAGAATAGATTTTGTGGGGAGTGTCGGTCAACTTTTTCGATAGATTGTGAAAATATGGTATATGAAAATAATTTTTGAAATTTAATTTAATATAATAGATATATAGTTTGAGTTTTAAAAGTAGTATGTTTTAATTTTTGAAAAATGAGACCAAATGGATCTCATTAGTCCAATAGTTTGCATAATCGTGCCTGACACCTGAATACTACACATTCCAAGAGAAAAGTGTAGACCCAGATAATAGACCCAATCCTGCAAACTAAGAGATTTGTGACATCCATTTGGTCTGCGAACTTTTTATATATGACCGACAAATTCCCCTATCTAATATAAAGATTAAATAGGGTTTATTTTA
>JXCR01087203.1:53052-64217 GCA_002079205.1 Phalaenopsis hybrid cultivar | reverse complement strand
ATGGTGGAGGGGCAAGTGGTGGAGCCCAAGTTGTCCATCATACTGCAAATGCGGAATGGGTTCAAGGTGAGGGTGATGAGGAGGGAGAGTTAATTTGTTGCAGTCAGGTAGGTTAAAACCTTTATTAAGCTCGAGTGCAATATGGTATGAATAAGATGGTGCCGGTCTATTACATGTGAAAGTTAGGGACAAAATTCATATCAACTAAAATAAAATAAATTTGTTGTTATTTCCTCTTAGGAAGATTTATATACATACTGATAGGAATATCAAAGCAATTCCAAATTTTACAGGGTTTTTAGATAAATTAAAAATTAAACCACGTTGCAGCAAAATATGATCACACTAATTCGAGAAAACCGAAACAAAGAACTAAATAGAAGGCTCAATCAAATTAACCAGAAAAGAACATAAATTTTACATGAAAAACCCGAGAATGAGAAAAATCACGGAGTCACGCCACAAAAAAATTACACTATGAATTTCGGAGAGTTTAGTGAAAACACACTCAAATTTATTCTCTAAACGCAATGAAACTTTCAAGTCCTCACACCAAACTCTTTCTGCTCCGATCCGACGCGAAAAATGCATGTCGATAGCCCAGAAATCCTCCTCTCTAACACACATTTCCTTCACTAAAAACTTGTCGAAGAAACCTCACGCAGGAACTCTTGATACGCTGCTCGAACTTAGGATTAAAAGCCAAATCTTGGGTACAAATTACTCCGGGTGCATAAGCGCCCGGACTTGGCGCCTAAGCGACGTGGTTACTGGATCAACGTCTTATGTTGGGCGCATAGGCGCCAATAGGTTGGCGCATAAGCATGAGTTTTCTGGAAAAGAAAACAACGATTAAGGGTAAGTGGGCGCATATGCGCCGGCAAGCTGGCGCATATGTGCCAGCTTCTCTATTGTTTGCACTCAAGTGAGCGCTTATGCGCCCACAGGCCGACGCATGTGCTGGAGGCTTTGCCCCTATAAGATGCTCTCCAAATCAGTCTACATACATAACAATCTCCCACTTGGAGACTGATTGCCCCCAAAACCAGTCCTCTATATCTGCATCTCCATCTGAATTGCCTTCATAGTCACATACCGTGGTCACATACCATGAGGCAAGATCACCTTAAAGGCCTAGCTTAAGAGGTAAGACTTAATGAAAAGATATCATATCTCTGGAAGTCGAGCCTAAGAGACAAGATTTGATGGAAAGATATCATACCCCTAGAAGTCGAGTCCAAAAGGCAAGACTTGATGGAAAGATATCATAATCCTAGTAGTCATGCTCAAGAGCAAGATTCAATGAAAAGTTATAATACCCTTTGAAGTCAACCCCAGGAAGCAAGACTCGTTGGGAAGTTTTGATGCGAAGCAAGTAGTTAGCACAATAGACATTCAACAAATTTGCATGGGCCAAATCGAACGCAAATCAAACGTAAATCTAATGCTATTTGAGGATTATCATCAGATTTGTGTCAAATTTACGTCTGATTTTTTGCGGGCAATTCGGAGTAGCAAATGTTAATTCCATCAATTTTACGTCAAAATAGTATAACACAAATTATTAGTGTCAATTTTTTCATCATCATAGAACCGGACTTATTTAGTCTTTACATGCATCAAATTTTGTATCTAAAAACATCAGACGATAAATAATGTTGTTTGATTACCGTCAGATCTGAGTCGGGCTTAATTTGATGCACAACATGTTAGATTATTAGACGCAAAACGGACGCAAATTCGACGCAAAACTAAAAAAAAAAAAATTCAAAACATCAATTATATTTCCACAACCTACACACAACATTTAATTCCCATCATAGCAATATTATATCTAGTAATATCACGTATCAAAGCTTTTAAGCATATCAATACTGAAAAAGGAGATATTATCACAAATCTAAGCTATAAAAAAATTTACATCTACACCCAGACTTATATAAGTTCAAACATTTCATAAAATAAAATTACGTAAAAACTTTTAATCCTTCGACTCATCCTCCTCCTTATCCTCCTCCTTGAGTCACCGTTCGCTTGCCTCAACGTTATTCTATAATCTTCGTCACGCATGCTATACTCCACTCAATTTTCTATTGGACTTAGATGATGAACCTCCTCAGTCATAACAATGACCTGTTTGGCAAGCTCCGCATTACTCGGGTGTGACAAGCTCGTGCCACCCATAGAAGCACAAGAGATCACAACCTTTTTTTTTCACCGCTTCTTGTGTCCATAGCTCGAACTTAGACTGTGCAGTGGTAGACGTACCACTACTGTGAGCAGTGCTTGAGGTCTGGGAGAGCAACTGCCTCTCTCGGAGCTGCTCGTACTCCTCCTACATAATAAAAACCAATTATTAATTATCATTTTAAACATTAAAAGTCAAATTAAATATGACTAAATCAATTTTTAACTTATATTCACCCGCTGAGGTGGTTGGTCACCAACACCACCTGTGGTCATCTGTAGCAAAACTAACATAAAAAATAATCAGGAGCACTATACACATGTAAAAAGAGGTATGTGCAAAATATAAACAGGAAGCATATCGTAATTATGTCTAAAAAAAAAAAATATGACATACGTAGCAAAAGCAAACAAAAAACTTATGAATATATTCGTTAAAAAAAAAAATTACTAGGAGATCATAAAAATTTGTGTGCAATATTCTATGCAAGATTTTTGCTTAGAATGCTTGAACGAATTCAAATTAAATTTGACTTTTGGATATTTTTAATGGGATTTTTACATATCACAAAATTATTATGCATATACATACCTAACACCTAAACTTCAATTTTTTACGTACATTCCACCTTTTCTCTACATAAAAAAGTGGAATACATCATTTTATGCATAGGTGTCGTGGCATATATGAAAAAATTGAAGTTTAGGTGTTAGATATGTATTTGCACAATAATTTCATGGTATATATCTAAATCTACCATTTTTAATTTATCAAACATTAAGAACTAGTTAGAAACTTGATTTTGATCTTCAAGGTTGCCTAAGTCAAAAGAGTATGACCAAAAAATGAAAATTTAGTATTTAGAAGAGCAAAACTGAGAGGAGAAAAATTAACAGAGGATGATTGTGTGGATGATATAATAGTTAAAATGACATATTTAAGTTCAAAAGAAACCAAGATACGAGTGCATAGCTTGACTATGAATCAAGTTTATTAATCACAATGCAATTAGCAAATTAAGGTTCATGGGTCATGTTCCAAGCCTATTAGATCAATTAATTGGATTACCATATAGATTCTAAATGGGTCATGTTGGCTCATTTAGTAATGCCTATGGTCAAAATAAGTTGAACAACATTAAATGAAAGACATCCTAGAATATCATTTTGCTAATAAAATGAATCAATTTAATAATTAAAGTCGGATCCAAAATAAAATCTAATGATCTTCTCCTACTTCTACTCATAAATAGACAAAGGTTATAATAAATTATTCAATCTTTGATTGCTCAACTTTTACCCTTGATAGTTCTCATATCTGGAAATATTTCTATCACTTCTTGCTTGAACCTAAGCCATCAAATCATTGGCTTCAAATCATAATATATTTTTCTGCACTCTGGATGAATTGCATATCCTAAATAATGAATTTTATGTAATAACTCTCGCCTCACATCACCATTAGTAAAGACCAAAATTCAAGTACCATAAGTTAACATGCCATCATAATCTACATGTAATTCAACTCATCTTCCTGACTGCATTTGATAAATTAATCTCGTATATCATCATCTAATTTTTAAGCATTTTTAATCCTCACATGTATAGTATAAAAATTCTATACAAACTGTCACACCAGTGAACTTCATATTCAATTCATCAACAACCACATCAATTTTATCAAAGCTAAAATATAATATTGATATTATAATCTTTTATCAACTGCAATCTTCGATTTTTTTTAAGTTCAAAACTGATTAAATTCAAAATTGAAAGAGCAAAAAAATACTAAACTACCCAAACCTAGTTCATGCCTACCCAACAACCAACTCCAATCTCACCCAAACTTGCTTTTATACAATGCATATAAATAACAAGATTGTAATACATACCACTCAATACTCCTGTGTCTATACACACATAACTAACACCTAATTTTATGCATATACATTCCTAATATCTAAATTTCAAATGTTACATACATATCACCGAAATTTTATGCATATACATTCCTAACACCTAAACTTCAAATGTTACATATATAACGAATTTTAAAAAAGTAAAAAATAGGGCGAAATTACCTTTCGGTCCTCTCACAAGAGGCAACTAGCTAGGGTCGGGGTTTCAGTGATAGGAAGGAGGTACAACAACAGGGAGGCGCGGAGACCAGCGATGGGGAGGTGCAACGACGGGCGATAGGCGAAGGAGAGAGGGAGGAGAGGAGATGCTACGGTTTTGGATGTTGTGGAAGGGAGGAGAGGAGAAGGTAACGTGACGAGCAAAGAATAATAGGAATTGGAAGGCGTGGGATGGGTTTTCAGGTCTATTGCGTCAGATTTATTATTTACATTGTGTCAGGATTTTTCGATGCTTTTAAGTAAAGATTTTGTGTCGATTTATTTAACCCAAATCAGATGCAGAAACCACCGCAACAACAACATCAATTCCCTCATGTTTTGTGTTGAATATTCAGACGTAAATCCGATGCAACTTCCAACGCAAATAGAATAAATTTATGTTTGACGCAAATCAGCCACAAAATCTGATGCAAATGTAGGCGTCGAAAATTTCTGACGCAAAATGTCAAGCTGATTTAAAGCTCCCCTACAATGTGATAGTTTCCTTACTAGAAAGACTCTACAAGAGCAAGTAGTTGACATGACCCATACTTGAAGACCCCAGAAGGCTACAAGCCTCAAAAGACATGCATATCAAAAACCTCAGAAAATTACAAGCTTTAAAAATCACATATACATCAAAAATGTCAGAAGGTTACAAACCTTAGAAGAAATTGACACATTTCAAGCTCTTAGAAGGCAAAAGCCTAAAAAAACACAAGTCTCATAAGATATAAGCCTTAGAAGAAACAAATCTCAGAAGACACAAGTTTGGAAATGCATGTGATCCCTTTTAATATACAGTGAAAGTACTAAATTTGATCGTAGACTTCACCATGTTTAAGAGACCAAAGAATCTTAAAAGGCATAAGCCTAGAGATCAACACTAATATGCACCCGTGAAGTGGGACAACAACGACCCATAAGTTGGTCGACATCATCTTAAAAATGGAGTAACCAGAACTTAGAAAGAAAAACAAAAGCAACCTTATAAGCAACGTCAAAGATGTACAAATAATTACATTATCACCATCTATAAATGCCACGTCAGGCGCGTAAAAAACCATAAAGATCAATAAACACTAGGGGACGAGATGTTCTACTTATCATTACCGCAGAAGCATAAAAATCTCTCCATAAATACATGGCGGAAAAACTCCAACACTTCTTCATTTCCCTCGAAGTGCGTGAGAACAACACAAAAGAAGACCACGAAAGAGGATTTCGGGTCACCTATCGAGTAGAGACCGCGACAACTTTCTTCATCTTAGTAACGAAAAAGAAGATACCGGATTACCAGTTGGGGCAAGGACAGGGACGACTTCTTTCTGCACCGCAATGACTTTTTTCTTTACCGCAAAATGAAAGAAGATCCTGGAGGTCCTGATGGGTAGGGTCGGAGATAACTTTTAAGATGACTTTCTCCCACTTCTTCACAATAGATGACCGAGGTTGTTGCTATGTAAATGCCACTAAATTATTCAGCTTTCATACCAACAATCGATACAGTATCCCATCACATCATGCTTCTGCATGATCTGCTAATTATGTTTTCGTACTTATTTTTGGCAAATACCCAGTATAGAAAAGGGGACGGCGGTGAATCTCAATTTCCGATTGAACTCCGGAACTGAACGTCGGTGACATGAAACATTACTTGTTTACGGCGAAGTCACAAGCTGAACAACAGGTGTACTGAACAGGAGTTGAAATGAATCTAAAAGGAGTTTACTGTTGCCTTCACGAGCTAAACTTCTGTCGTCCCGAGTTTGGCTGCGGCTACCATCTCAGTATTGTTGTGCTGGTCTTCTTGCATGGTCAAGCTACTACTGCTTCTCCAATGTCCGTATGGCAAGCCATGCGGCAGTGGTAAATTAGGCATGCGCTGCTGTCCAAAAATGCCTATTAGGTCTTACGGCGTTGTGGTAGACTGTGTAAACACACAATGATTGACAATAATATGAGAAATTGTCAAAAATTGGGGTCTATGTGGGGCATTTACATTCATTTCCATGAATTTTTATGCGTTGACATATCTTAACAACTAAATTTTACTTTTTTAATTATTTATCACACTTAAATCTTTCATATATGTACATCAAAAATATGGACCCAGAAATCTAGAGAAAACTAATTCAACTTTCGCTTGTGAACACCAAAGGACTGTAGCTGGAAATGTACCGGAAAAGTCAAATGATAGAAACGCCAATATATGTCGTTTCCGTCATTCGAAACAATGAGAATATCGAACAAAAGTACAACCAAACAAAAGAATATGTTACACATAATATGAAGGACATTTATTCGTAATCAACTCCCTCAACTGATTTTAAAACTCTTTACAACGAAGGCCAAAGAGTCTTTGAGAAGGCTAATTATTCAAAAAGAGCTACCCGTCTGATTACTGTGATACACCCTCTGTCTGATGATCTGAATTCGCTCTTATGTACGACAAAAGGGACTTTACTCGGATTTTATTGATATGATCAGTCAATGACCTTTCAGCCGACCGAATGTTAGTTGACCGAACAACAAAATTAATGGTTCATTAAATTGCCCATCTTCAAACATTTATGAAAATGAAATGATACTAATTTTATTTATGAATATGAAAGGATGTTGGAGTCGGTTACAAATGTAAAAAAAATATCATAATAACTTTTGACATCCTTATTAAAACGAGGGTAGACATATAATTTTATACTAGATACTCTGAGACGTATAAATAGAGGGGTCATTTCTTTAATAAAAGACTATTGAATCTACTTCTCAAAACTTGTGTTGTTGTGCTCTTGGTACCTCTCTCAAGCTCTCTTCGTGTTTCTTTCGTTCGTCCAATGCTCCATACCATTGGTGCAATCCACATGGCATATTTGGATTCAACAACATACATAAAAATACCTTTATGCATATGTTTAATGATAAGTATGTAAAAATTAAAGTTTGGTGGTTAGACATGTAAATGCCTAGAGCAAATATTACGCGCAACAGCCAAACATCCGAATGAGGAACCCGTATCAATTACTGTGCGATACACGATGACATGCCCGCATTCAGACTGTCATCCAAATGTGGGATTCTCCGCATATGACATTTTCTCGTCTTTTCAAATGCATGATAGTTGAGTTGTATGTATGTATGTATGTAAATCTTCCAAAAATATATATGTTTGCTTTTATAAAATGTTGAATTCCCATCTAATACCGTAGATAAGATTGCAAATAGATACAACATTGGATAAGTTATTTACATTGGGCTCATTAGAGCGAGAAAATATTGTGATTGTGGTCCGCACTTGCGGACGACAAATAGCAGGGCGACAACTCGACATACACCTCATCCACAGATGAGGTGTCTGACGGCCATGCCAAGCTATTTATCAACCATTAGTTCTCCACACATGCGGACCACCAAAAGTAATATTTTTTCCCATTAGAGCACATACAAATGATTAATTAATTGAACGGTTTTGAATATTTTCATAAATACTTATATGAATATGTATACATACGAATGGCTTATTATGCTTTTGATTTATATTGATGAATATTACTATTTAAAACTCATGAATAAACTCTATAAAATACTTCACTAAATCGATATTATGTTTTGATTAATGCTCTGTTGTGAATAATGTTGTCTAAAAGCTTATATTTTAGGCTCAAAATTTTCAAATAAGAAATTCGTGTGAAGCTCGAGTAGGGCTCAATTACGACTCCTTAATTTATTTAAACAAACATCGTAACAGAAGTCAAGTGCAAATCAAGCTCGAACAATGTTTTGACAAATGAGCTCGAGTTTGCATCAGAGCTTTGCTACAACAAATTAGATTGCTACACCAAATAATCATGTTCAAGTACTTTTAATTAACGAAATAACTTCTCTTACATTAAAAGGCCATGGTCTGTCCACCACCATCGGTCGAATCTTTTTTTTTTCTTCAATATATTTAAAATAATTTTGAATGAATAAATTTTTTTTAATTTGTATTTTTCTAAGGAATTAACTAGTCAAATGAAGAAATTATTAATTGCATGTGTCAAATGTTGTGCACAATTATACTTGCATTCAATAATATAGAGCAAACATGTTTTGCATGATATACATATGGTAACTCTTACAGCATGAAGGTCATTTTGAAATTTATTCAATTTAAATGATTTATGAATATTATCAAAAAAAAATTTATGCAATTGAAATTGCAGAACATTTTCTTCTTTGAAGGTATATGCCACTGTTTGGTGAGGGAAAATGACCAGTAGTATTTCTATTTAGGAAGGTTTACATGCATACCACTCAATTCTTATATATTTACATATCTATCACCTAAACTTCATTTTTTATATATATGCAACCTTACCTGTATTTCACATTTAAAAAATTAAAATAGTGATATTTGTTTTATGTGATATCAAAGATTCAAGTAGCATAAAAAAGTTAAGTTTAGGTGCTACACAAGTAAATACAAAAAAAATAGTGGTATGCATGTAAATACACCTTTTATGTATTTAATTTATTATAATTCTATTCTCTTTACATCTCTCAGACCTCAATGAACATCATTATTCACGTCAATAATCTTCATCTTATGGTTGAAATTTAAATGCATTCTCAAGTCTTTAAAAGTGCATGAAAAATATGTTTTTGATTAATTTATAAGCATGGAATTATGTGTATCATACAAAAATGTTTTAACTAAGCTTAGTATCTTATTGGAAGATTGAACACTAATTTGTCAAGACACATGCTGCCTTAATTTGTTGTCCAAATCAAATTCAATGAGCTTATAAGAACCAATACAAAATTAAAAACCCATTCATTGGTTTGAATGAATCTAAATCGATCAAATTTTTGTTAGAGAATTTTGAGTTTTCAGTTTGGGAGATTTAACAACTGGGGGTTGGTTGAAGATGAATTTAAGTAGAATTTAAATCTTAATAGACAGAAGAAAATTTAGACACCAAGAGAGTTGCCTCGATTTCAAGGTTAGGGCTATGGCCTTTAAAGACCCAATTTCCACGTAAGCTGGGGCAGGATCGGCTCGAATAGATTTAGTGCTGCTCGAAATCGTGGCTCTTTATATTTAATTTTAAGCCCAGCCAACTCTAAATTTTGAAATCGAAACGAGCTCTTTCAAATTGAGCTAGTTGAATCCGTTGCTGCTTGGCTCACTATGTCTCAAAATTAAGATTAACTGGCTCAAATTGAACAAATTCAGCTCGAAATTGGCCCATGCCTTGTTATATTTAATTTTACAAAGCATTATATAATTTTTATAAATAAAAATAGCATGGGCAGAACTCAAGTCAGCTCAAATTAATTCAAAAGAATTTTGAACTAAAATTTCAGCCCTAGCTGATTTATTTGGATCCGAACCAAACTCAGAATCCATTTTCAAGTCATTAACGAGCTTTGAGCTACTATATTGACGGCCATAGTTAAGGCAGCGTGATTGCTCAGTAATGTGGCGAGTGGCCGAATTTGGATGATTTCGGCGGAGTGAGATCCGGCGACTCTCCAGTGCCGTATCACGTCATCTGGACGACGAGGGGCACTGGTACTACTAACCGGAGTGGTGGGACTATGGTGGCACTGAAGGACACACCGTGTTCTGATCCAATTCCGAGCATGAAAATGTTACTATTTCAGTTACGGCCTATCCTTCTTCCAGGCCGGTAAACTCTTGCGAACTATTTCCCTGGCATGCATTGACCTTTTATCTTCGTGATATTGATTAGTTTTTCCATGATTCTTCCTGCTAGGGATCCTACTATATGCAAATCTCAAATTTCTAATTAATTTGCACTTTTGTACTTAATTTTCATCGGCATTTGAACTTGCCTGTTCATGCTTTTCTAGGCTAGAGAGGAGTGGCCAGTAGTAGAAGGATGGCTTCAGGGGAGGTATGCAAAGATTCACCCAGAGACTAATCCTCATGATGAGTTTTTCAGAGTTCTTGGTTATCAGTGGCGTGTGTTCGGTTTAATGATGATAATCCACAAAGCACAGTTAAAATTATGGCGGCATACAGAGAAGCAGATCCTGCATCATTTTATTTAATGCAGCAACCTCATTGTTTGGCTATACCATGTAAATTTCCTTACCCGATCTTTAGATCATCATCTGCTAAAATTTATCTAAAAGAGTATTTTGTTTCCCAACAATTTCCTTAAATATCCCTAAAGTTTTCAGTTATATAATAATTTATACCAATAAGTTGTGATAGAATTAGCAATTTGTCCGCATATTAGTTTGGTGATTGTTCTGGTGGTTGTTGACCTCATTTTTTAGTGAGGTCTAGCCTTTCTCGTAGGAGTTAGAATTTAGCCTTAGGGGTCTCCCTTTGATTATCTTAGAACCTTATAAATGGGACCCACCTCGTGTTAGAAGTTCGACCTACTTCTGTCTTCTTTTGTGATTTCGCGTGTGTGGTGTCAACTTCTAGCACTTATAAGGATGAAACCGACATGAGTAAACCCAGAAGGGATCCCTATAGGACATTTCTAAGCCTTAGGGTGGCCTTCTGCACAATTCGCACTCCCGCGCACAAAACTTCGCAATTCACAGAGTCGACACGTCCGATCGCCACGATTCACATCGCTTGCACTGTTACCTGTCGAATGCTCGAGTAGACTTTTTTAGGCGATCGATAGCGGGTCGAAATTTTGTGAAATTTGAATTTTGACGCTTTTTTGACCCAATTGTCGACGACGTCGTCCGAGCGACCCCAGATGACAGAACGGACTGCACCGACACGTTCGGAGCGTCGATTTTGCTCAGAAAGGACACCCATTTTGTTACGTCGTCGCGCGCGAGTAAATCACATGTAATTTAATATATATATATATATATATATATATT
>JXCR01087203.1:19061-39889 GCA_002079205.1 Phalaenopsis hybrid cultivar | reverse complement strand
GCTTATTGTATTAAAAATGATCTTAATTTATTAGAACTAAATGAAAATATGACACTAAATAGGACGCAATGGAGAAAAAGGATTCATGTGGCCGACCCCATATAGTGGGATTAAGGCTTTGTTGTTGTTGTTGTTGTTGTTGTTGTTGATACCTAGGAATTTGTTGTTGTACTTTTTTTGTATGCTATTTTTTTTTTATTTTAAGGATGCTCTGTCTGTCATTATTTTTGAAAAATTATTTAAATTTAATTTAATATAAATATATGTAATTTGATTTGAAAAATAGTATTTTAATTTTGGAAAATATGAGACCAAACAATCTCATATATTTTATAGTTTAGATAATTAAACATCCCCCTTCAAGCACACGTTTATCTCAAAAGATAAACATGTTACCTGACAAAGGGGGGCTGATTATATAAACTACAAAATTTATAACATCCGTCTGGTCTGCGAACCATTTATGTTGGCCGACAAATTCTCATACCCAGTATGAGGATTAAATATGGCTTATTTTACTTGGGTTTTTAGTTTTCCATAGAGGCAAACCCTTATAGTTAATTTTATCGAGGTCACTTAACAAAACTCTCGATTAAGATCAGTGGTTACGTCTTCAAGATTTCAAAGTTTAGGTTTTCAAGATTGGACACAGTAAAGTCAAAAAGGAATGACTGAAGTAAAAACAGTTATTTTAGGAATCCAAATGAGCGAAAAAATAAGGGATGTCACGGATTTAAGAAAAACATCGACGACTTTCCAACTATCATAATGTTAGGTTTATGACTTAGAAGTGAAGTTATTTAGTGTTTAATTCTGTCGATTATATTATTTAAGACTTACACTCGTACGATACCCGATCATGCAAATAGCCTAAGAAAATAGGAGAATTTATGTCGTACTGCACAGCAACCTCAAAATCCTAAAAAGTGACAGGACTTATATTGCATAACAGAGTTATGCAAATGTCTAAAAGATAAGGTGAGGATTTATGTCGCACTAGACAGACCGCCTCGAAGTCCTATGGTCTATTATTTAAACTAAGGAATAGTCTAGTTGATGTAGATTTATTTCACATTTTGTTATGTTGGAGTTGATCTGCTTCTTGTGGTGTCTTGATCTTATCATGAAGTCGTCCTCTTGCTTCCTGCTCCGAGTTCCTTGTTGTGCTGCCCACAAATCTTGCTCCGAACCTCGTATTGTATCGACGTCGGGTTTATTTTATGTTTTGTATTTACAAGAATAATTATAATTGGGTCTCAAGGCCCGGTGTATCTCCTAACATGTGGCATATTATTCTCTACCCTAGAGGTACAACAAGTGCATTAAAGTAAAAAAAATACAATAAAGAGAACAATAAAGTGCAATAAATTACAGTAAAAGAAAATACAGTAAAACGCTATAAACATATTGTAAACTTTATGTACCCGGCTTCTTATTATTACTGCAAGAATGTTAGTACAATAAACACAATATGGTAATGCGAGAAAAATTTAAATAAATTGCTAGGAAATCAGGTATAATGAAATTTAAACAAATCGTAGAAAAAAACATGAACGAGTGAAACAAAACACGATGTCACATATAAAAGATCAGGGGTATGTGATTTATATGTGACATTAGGAATGTTCTCAATTGCCATAAGGATTTGAGTATAAGATTCAAACTCAAATCCCGGAATATTGAGTTTCATTTTAGGTTAAGTTATGTCGGGAATTTCATTATTTGATTTAATTAATTCAACTATGAACCACATCTTGGTTTATCCTCATGTTTAGTATTTTAACTAATTTATGAAATAAAATCAAAAGTCTAGTTTCATCATGCATCAGAAAATTAGGTGGATGAACACCCACCTAGAGTGTGCTTATAAAATATAAGAAGCCTACACTTTAAATTGAGCTTGAAGTGTTTTAAAGTATTTTATCTTCAATTAAGTGTTTTTCAACTAATCCACAAACATCTTTAGATTAAACTTAGTTCACTATGAAGCTATTAAGATTTAGGAGATAAACTTATAATTTTGCCTAAAAAGGTTCATGAAATGTGTTTCAATCCTAATTAAAATAATTAGGCTCAAGTCTAACAAATAATTAAGATTCTAATTGATAACTTACTGATCTTTCAATTCATATCTCTAACTCTTGAATCATGTAAGCTTTTATTTTCTTTCAACTCTCAACAATTCTCACAATTAAATTTTATCCTTATGTAAAGATAGTGAATGATTTGTTATATTATTTTTTTTTGTGTTTCAATCATTTCAGCAGATTAATTATCATTATTATTTTAGTGTGAATTATTTTCTGTAAATAATTAAATCAGAATTCTCATTTTAACCAGCCATTTACAAGGAAAAAGAAAAGAAAAGAAAATAAACAGAGGAAACCGACCCACTTCTAAAAGAAAAATCAGCAAAATAAGGGGCAAAACCGCAAGTGAATCAACCTAAAAACATTTAAATTCTTTCAAAACAATGATCAAATCAACCCCCAAAATATCAAACAAATCAAACTCGAAAAGAGCATTAGAAGTTTTCAAGATAACGAGAATATAACATTTAAAGCGATGTAAATGTAATTTTTAAAAACTTCCAATTTAGTATTTAAAAGACAGCTTCAATGAAACAATTCATATTTTCAAAAAAAAAAAAAAACAATGCTCGAAAGGTTTTCAAACCTTCAAAAATCAAAACCGTTACAATTTCAAATTTTCCCAAAAAAGAAATGTGGCGTTTTAACGTTCCCAAAATGGTGGATGAATCAACCCAAAAATGGTGCAAGTTTCTTCCATAATTTTCTCACATTTGCCACTTATGCAAAAAAGATGCATTTCAAACTACAAGGTAATGAAGAGTTTGAGTTGCATAAATATAAAGAGTAAAGTTCAAGCATTGAACATATAGAAAACATAAGCATTATATAGTATGTCTGTAAATTTTCCAATAAACTTGTAAGAATGAGTGTTTCCCTGCATCTATCACAAAAACTATCGCTCCTGTGATTGAGGAAAAGAAACACAAGGCACATGGGAGACACTACAAATATATGGGAACTTCCTTGCACATGTACACACTTGATAGCATCATGCAAAAATTGCAAAGTAATAATAAAAGTATGTATCTCATAGTCGTGATTAAAAGAGCCCAAATGAGAAGCATTCTCTAGTAAACAATCCACTCGATAGAATAACAACTCTTAAACATTTAATTAGCATTCAAAAATTAAAAGTAATAACCAAGTTCTCTCAAAGTGTCCTGTTTGATCACTCAATATTCAAGCACACAAATGTTGCATAATCCATAACTTGCAATTTAAATGTAACTGGGCAATCAAGGTGAGGTGGCTTCAATTCTTCAAGTTATATATTTCATCTAGTTACAACTAGACAAGAATATCGCACAAACCAGCTAGCATACCAAGCAACTTGCAAGTATACCATTTCATCTAGTTACAAATAGACAAGAATATCGCACAAACCAGCAAGTATATCAAGCAAACAGCAATTATATCATGCGACAAATAAGAATACCGAGCAAACCACCCAAAATATTGAGCAACCAAGCAAGAATGCCGAATAACCAAGCAGGAAAATCGAGTAATCAAGCACAACATTGGCAAACAAGTAAGAAAATAGAGTAACCATGCAAGGTGTCGAGCAAACCGACAGGAAGACAGTGCAACCAAGCAAAGTGTCGAGCAAACCGGTAAGAAAACAGTGCAGCCAAGCAAAGCTACGATCCCTTCCACACTTCTCGAGCCGATCCTCTCGCAAGATGTGCAGGAAGGAAGAAGAAAGGAATAGGAACCTCGGTCAAGAGAAGCTATGCGGCGCGCGAACAAGACCTGCTCCTAGAGCATCACCTGAAGTGGAAATGGAAAGTGTCGGCCAGATGAGGAGCGACTAGGGTTGGGGGAGGAGAATCAATCTAGAGTTTCGATCGAGAGAGGGGAAGAGGTAGTTCGGGTGCCAGCAGAGACCGAGCGGCGCTAGAGCGTCGAAGAGTTCCTGGAGAGGAGCGAGGGTCGATCGAATAGGAGTTTCGGCTATAAGGAGGGGGAAGGGCTTCGGGAATGTTCGGGAGAGGAGGGTTTCGGCCGAATGAGTGTTGGGGTTTTAGGAATGGAGAGTGTGTGGGAGCTTGCATGAGTTTAAAAATGTGTCATATTTTATTTTCTTCAAACTTTAGTTCGTGATTGATTGTTTCGAAAATTGATTTGATTTTGATTAATAGTGAAGTATTTATGAGTGTAGACAATATAAATTTTGGTGTTTATGTGTGTGAATATGCAAATTGTGGTGTTCGTATATTGTGAGTGTGCACGAAAGTTATAATGAATTTTCTAAAGCTTTTAAATCCTATGGGAATTCTCTTGGACCTCGACGTGTTGGTCTCAGCCACTCGACCCGATGGTGATGGTACATGATGCTAGCCACTCAACCGGTGGTGAAGGCTTGAGGTCATAACCACTCGACCAAATGGGGATGGCTTGAGATCACCCATACGAGGCCCCATAAGAGAGTTAAGAAATGGTTTGAGCTTCTAAATGGTGTGGGTCCCATCACTAGTCCTCTAAGATGGTCGATAGGAAACCCTAGAGCTAGATCATAGGCTCTAAGAAGAGGGAGAAAGAAAAACCTTAAAATGAGGTCAACATGCTCGTGTGTCAACACTTGAGTCAATTGTATTTTGAACTTTATATTGTGAGTCATCTAATTTATATGTCCTGTACATATTGATGTTCGTACATGAGCATTGAACTAAACTAGTTAGTCCTTACCGTTAGCTTAGCTCAACTAACTTGTATTGGCCCTTTTGGTCACTATTTGTTGGCCATCCCATATATTGACTTTCACATCATTAAGTTCTTTGCCATCTCGCTTTTTGATATGCCACACTACCTTCCTCATACCTTGGCTGCTCCATTCTTCCCCTCGTATTAATTCTAAGCCACTAAAAGGCCATGGAATTGAGCTACATTAAGCACATGCCTTGGAACTTCCTTTGAGGTCCCTTGGAAATGAAATTTGGTTATTCAATTCCTTCAGTCATCAGGTTTATTCTTGCCCATGCATGGATGATCCCTCCCTCTTCCATTTCCTTGGTTTGGCTCAATTTATGCTCAAATCTATATATACTCCCTTACTTTTTCTTGTAACAACTTTTGTTTGTTGAAAGAAAATTTGTTTCCTTTAAGCACACTGCTCTCTTATGTGTTTCCCACAATAGGCGAAGGACTATTGCAATGTTTGAGTTCATCTCTTGAAGAAAGGCTTCCAAGGATGGAAGGAGAAAATAAGCCACCCAAATATTTTGGTCATTTAGGATTGATATATAGACCTCTGTTTAAAAAAAGTGTTTTTGGGGCGTGCTTGGGGCAAGCCCCAGGATGGGGTGTAAGGCCTTCCACCCCACACCCTTGAGGGGGTGTAAATCATGTTGGTCTTATGTCTGGGAAGAATTGGAGTGCAATACAACCTCATGGGGCATACACCCTGCCTCCTAATTGAATAAAAAGGGTAAATAATCTCTAATTCTAAATAACTGTCTGATTTGAGCTTCTCCCGCACACAGTCATCCCCGCATGCACTCTGCTTTCTCCATTGCATGCATAGTCGAAGAATATAGACACCTCTGTTTAAAAAAAGTGTTTTTGGGGCATGCTTGGGGCAAGCCCCGGGATGGGGTGTAAGGCCTTCCACCCCACACCCTTGAGGGGGCGTGAATCATGCTGGTCTTATGTCTGGGAAGAATTGGAGCGCAATACAGCCTCATGGGGCATACACCTGCCTCCTAATTGAATAAAAAGGGTAAATAATCTCTAATTCTAAATAACTGCCTGATTTGAGCTTCTCCCGCACGCAGTCATCCCCGCATGCACTCTGCTTTTTCTATTGCATGCATAGTCAAGAAGATTCCACTGTCGTCTGCTTCGTTCCTTGCACCGTCGCACATAGGTAATCCCACAACAGGCTCATATGCTTCGTCTCGCACGTAGGCTCATCTGTGTCGTCTTCATCCAACATGCAGGCGATTTTCGTCTCACACGCATGCTTTGATCAAGCTTGTTTGCATCTTCTCCAACACTCGTATCTTCTCCTCTCCTGCACCCGCATTGTTTCTCCCACTATGGCGCACTCAGTGAGGTTTGCAATTTTTTATGTTTTTCTAATTCTTTTTTGTTACTTTAGAGTGTAGATACAGTGAAATTTTATGATTCTTTTTGTTTACTGTAACCAATGAGGTAGTGGATGCAGTGAAATTTGATTGTTTTGCGAATTTTTATGTTTTTATGAGTCTTTAATTCATCATTTCAATGCAGTTGCAGTGAGGTTACTGTAGCTTTAGTAATTTATTGTAGCTGCTACAGTGAACCACAAACTTGTTTTTCTTTTTCTTTCATGTTAAAGGTTTGCTAGAGATTACTCTAGCTACAATAAACCACAATTATTTTCATGCTTATAATAAACCATAATTTTTAGTCCATGTTTGCAATATGCTAGAGGTGGATTTAATCTGATTCTTTTTTAGTATGTTATATTAGTTATTAACTTGTAATTTAGGCAACAATGATATGGAGAAACAAATTATGAATGCACCTGAGATTGAGCATGATGAGAGCACAATTGTGATTTAGAAACAACTATTGATGAAAAAGAAGAAGATTTTGGTGATGAATTTGAAGAATGAATAGTCTTCACAGATTGGCTTCAAATGATCATAAATTTATTTCCCAAACATGTTAACTTATTTTTATATGTTTCTATTTTTTTGATGAATTTTTGCTAGTATCTTGAAGATTCTAATCTTTGAAAACTTGTTTTGTTCGTGTTTAATTTTTTTTATTATGCACAAATAGTTTATTTTTTCATCTTAATATTTATATTCTTTATTTTTTTATCATGTGGGACTCACGCTCAACGCCTTAGAGATTACGCCTAGCCTCATAACAGCTAAAATACCCTATCTAACCCCCTTGCCTTTTAAAACATTGATAAACACTTACTATGAATTTTTTTTTGTTCCAAGTATGATATGATTTGCAATAACTTCTATCATTCTTTTGTGCCATAGCCTTCTGGAAACCCAAGCCTTTAATAGAGTTAATCAAGCAATCAAAATATGAATTGTGAGCAGGAAATAAAAGTAGAATTTGATGTCGGGTAATTAGTTTTCTAATTAAGAATTTAACCTACCTTCCCACCCACCAATCATCTACCTCTGACCTATCGCTCTCATGGTTTTTATAAATAACATCTTTTGACTTGTGATGCACAAAAAATATATGCATATTTAGACATATATTTTATACTCATTTTTTGTGATATTGCACTTTACAAAAATGTATTTTTCATGTTTTATTGCAGGTTGTTGATTTTTAGGATTTGAAGCAAAAATGAACTAAAAATGATGGGATTTGGAGTCAAAATGATATTTTTAAAGAAATACTCAGCGCTTACGACGCTAGGATGGACGCCGACGGCGCCAGGATGGACACCAACGATGCAGACTTACAAAACAGAGGCTAGAATATCCTCAGCGCCAACGGAGCTAGGAGCAGCACAAACGGCGTCGTTTGACAGAAAGCACAGAATTAATTCACAGGGCCACGAGCGCCGACAGTGCTAGTGTCGGTGCAAGAATGATTTCTAAAAGATTCGACAAATTGGATGCTTTTTGAAGAGTTTTTTGCTGCTCATATTGGAAAACCAATATTAGGCTCTATTTAGAGCGAAAATTGATCAGAAAAATCCCTCTTCCACTCCCCCCAACCACTTAAAGTCCATTAGTCATTTATTTTCTTTAGAGTTTTGAGTTTTTGTGGTGAGTTTAAGTGTGAATTCTTTTATAAGAGTTGTTAGAGAGGGAGAGAAGTGAGAGATTTCTTCAACCTACATCTTCTAAGAGAGAATCAAGAGTATTGTAAAGAGCGAAAGAGTCTAAGAAAGGCTACAAGGGATTTGCTTTGAGAAAGAGTTTCAGATAAGTATTGTTTGTTTATTATTGTTGTAAGAACTTTCTTTTATATATAAAATTTGTGTTTTGTTGTATCTTTCTCATGAAGTCTGAGTAGTTTCCTTTATCTTTCTCCCAACTTTGAGATATGGTGAAATGAAGAGATAATTTTGATGTGCCAATTTTAAAATATAAAATAAATTGTGATGGTTTTTCAACTCCGTTCTTAATTTACTTTTTGATATGGTTAGTTGAAATGTTGAAATATGTTGTGAAACATATGATCCGAGAAATGAAGTATGAGTTCTATAACAGAATGAGAATCACATTTAATTCCATGGAGAAGTGACAGTAATTTTATTTTATTGACAGTAATTTTATTTTATTGCTGTGAATTTCCTAGTTATTTTATCATCTCAAATTTAAACCTTCCTCGTGGGATCGATATTTGAGGCTTAAACAGAAAGTCTTGTATTACATAATAACGATACGTATACTTGCATAAAATCCCTACATAAATTGCTTAAATTTCTTATTCATTATATAACTTATCAAGTTTTTGGCACCGTTGTAAAGCGGAGTCAACTTTATATATTTTGCACAACTATATCATCGGGATCAGCTTGTCATAAACAAGTCAAGCCAAGACAAGTCCTCTAAGAGAGAAAGAGAGGAAGAAAGAGAGGAAGGAGAGAAGAAAATAGAGATTTTCTTGTAAACGTTGAGACGCTCGACGATGTAATTCCTCGAAGAAATAAAATTCTCTGTAGCTCCGTGGACGTTGGCAAATTTGTTAAATCACATAAATCTGTGCGTCGTTGTGGTGTTTTTCTGCGTGTAATTTTTTCTCATTCAATTTTTTGTTTTATTGTCGTTGTTTTTCACAACAACTAGTATCAGAGCATTGGGTTTAGATTTAAGGAAGAACGATGGGTAGAGGCGAAGTGATGACATCGAGGATCAAGAAGTTCAATGACACTGATTTTGCTTACTGGAGTATGCAAATAGAGGACTACCTCTATGTGAAAAAATTTTATCTTACGTTATTGGGAAAGAAGCCAAAAAATATGGACAATGTGGAATGGAATCTGTTAGATCGACAGGTTCTGGGGGTTATTCAATTAACATTGTCGAGATCGATTACCCACAACATCATCAAAGTAAGGACCACTGCAGATCTCATGATAATTTTATCAGGTATGTATGAAAAGCCATCGACGAATAACAATGTGCATTTAACGAAAATGTTATTCAACTTGAAGATGATAGAAGACGTCTCAGTAGCTCAACACCTGATCGATTTCAATATTATCACAAATCAAATATCGTTTGTTGAAATTGATTTTGATGATAAGATACGTGCATTGATTTTGTTGGGTTCATTGTCAAATAGCTGGGAAGCCATGAAGAAGACATTTAGCAATTCTGCAGATAAATCTAAACTAAAATATGATGATATTCATGATTGATTTTGGTTGAGGAGGTACGCAGGAAAGATTCTAGCGAGACCTCGGTTTTGAGCTTGGCACTGATTGTTAATTCCAGAGAGAGATCACAAGACATAAACTCAAACAGAGGAATATCAAAATCAAAATCTGGTCGGCAGACAACCCCTTAGGAGAAATACATAATGAAACTCCCCCGATTGGACAGATCTTCTGCTTCACTCCGCTCGTGGGATCCGCTCCGCTCCAGCATCTTTCTTATTTATGGTATATGAGCCGCACCTAACAAATCTCCACCTTGGCAAATATCTAAACCATTAGGAGAAATACATATGTCTAACAAATTTCCACCTTGGCGAATATCAAGCCCCTTAGGGGAAAATACATCATGGAGTTTCTTATGCACCAATGTGGGTTGGGCCACAAATCCTTTTAAATAATCTCTTAATTAAGATTCCCTTAATTAAGTTTCCCAAAAAAGAACTTTCCTTTAATTAAATTTTCCTTAATTAAACTTTCCTAAAAATCTTTTTCCTTAAAGTTCCAAGAAAGCTCTGCCTCTGCTTTCTAGAAAAGCTCTATTTCCACTTTCCTTTCAGAAAAAATCCGCTCCGCTTTCCTTCCAGAAAAGATCCGCCTACCAAAAAAGCTCCTGCAATTTTGGAATCTGTGCCTGCAGTTCCACGTCCTGGAATATGGAATATCACAAAAAGACAAATACTGATTTCCTTCCAATTGGGTGGCCTCCAGCTTTCCTTTTCCAACTGCAACAATAGATTCCCCCCTTTCCACTTCCTGGAATATCTCTGAAATATCTCAGCATTAATTTCCTTTCCCGCGAACTTTCCTTTTCGCTTCCGCCCTTCTAATTATGCTCCTCTGCCGCTCCCTCTGGCCAGGAACCTGCCTCCCACGCCGAATAGCTTCTATTCCTGCAACGCCTGAAACAGACACAACCCTTCATCGCTGAACCGAGCTAGCTATCTGCCGAATTCCACGAACACCTTCCATGTGAATGTCTGCGTCGGCGCAGAGCTCCCACGCTAAACTCCTTCCGCTAGCTTCTTCCTCGCACGAGCTCCTCTGCGAAGCCTGGATTCCTCCCTCACGTCGCAGCCATGGCGATTTGTGAACTTCCTTCGTGATTTCCAACAGGTCGCGAACTGCTCCTTCACCTTTGTGTCGTGGAAGAACTCCGAACCTAAAGCCCTTCACGCGAACTCCTCGACCGAGCTGCTTCTCCCTTTGTGTCTGGTCCCGAACTCTACAAAAACTGTGCTGAATTTGCCTGCTCAACCATCAAAAGCCTGAAGCCCCTTCGTGGTTCCGTCGATCACGGAAGAACAAAAACCGCACCTTCATCTTCTTTTGAACTAAGACGAATCAGACGCCCTAGCCGCTGAAATCCTCGAGAAAATCTTCTTTGTTCCTGTGCCACCGAAATTTTTCTTTCCGGCCTTAGAAATTATCTCTGATATAATTTGTTGAGAAATTAGGGCGAATAAAAATAAGAATCGACACAAATCTAGAAGAACACATAGAGATTTACGAGGTTCAACAAAGATCCATACATCCTCGGGAGCAGAACGACGACTTTCTTTCAATATTCAGAAAAAAGTAAAGAATACGAAATTCAGAATCTCAGACTCACCTAGGGTTACAAACAGAACATATATATAACATTATAGTACAATATGTAATTACTTAAATTACCTTGTACTAAACCGAGGGGTCCCTCGCACCCTCAACCCACATAATGAAACTTCCTCGATTCGACAGATCCTTCCACTCCACTCTGCTCGTGGGATCCGCTTTGCTCCAGCATTTGTCTCATTTATAGTATATGAGCCATATCTAACAAGATCTGATGCCAGGAATTTTATCACCCACAGTTCCAAAATGTATGATTTGATTTTCATTGATGCTTATGATGGCAACAATATCTTTTCTTGAAAGCTTTGGGTTTCAGATGACCCCTTTCTCAAATCTCTTCAAAGTAGGCTTCATCCAGCTTATGGTACTGTGGTGGTTAATCTCCATGCAGCTTCTGATGTTATTGCATCTGGGATAAGTGACTCCAATGCACTAGAAAGTGTTCTTCCAATGGGTAAGTATGTTACTCAGGTATGTAAAGCTTATAAGATGAACCTTGGTTTTGCTTTCATTATTTCGGTTCCTTGTCTATGCAACCTTACTCTTGTGGCTTCCATTATCATTGGTTTGGGGAGAGTTATGAAGGGGTTTCTTTGAATGAATGCTCTTGTATACAATTCGAATATGATAGAATTTTTTTTTTGATTTGCCATTTTCTTGTTTGCAATTCATCAAAAGAGAGCTGCAGCTTGTTGATTAAGCTGTTGAAAATTGATTCCTTTTTTGTTATTATGATGATAGCTTTATAAGAATGCCCATTTCACTTTAAAAATTAACTCCTAAAGTGGAGTTAAGTGGTTTGATTTGTGATTTGTTTATTTATTTTGTTCAACTGGCTGAAGTCAAAAAGGAATAATGTTGGTTTGTGTGCCGCTCCACCAATACTAATAACTTTGTACATTAAATCTTTGTTGTTTATTGTTCATAGCATGTTTTTTAGATTTCTCTACCAATTCCACTCATTTTATGATAAAAAAAATTACCATGTAAAGAGCTCATCCTTTGTTCTTACTGTCTTGTTTATGTTATATATTTAGAATTGATGGGGTTTGGTACTGACATTTGAACCCTTTGTGCCATTGTTAGAAGCTGCTTCAAGCAAAGAGTTCATTTTGATTTTGGTGGGTTGAAAGAACTTCAGTCTGGGCGGTCAAGTGGGCATTATTGGGTAAGTTCTTAACGCGAAAGTTAGATTCGTTTGGTTGAATGGACTTAATGAAGAGAGAAGGGTTATGCTGTGGGATTACACTGCCGCTCTACACCATCATTATCTTCTTCATTGGGTTTTGTCAACAATTTGGTTATTAATTTATGATTTTTTATCTTCCAAGAAAGAGATCGCAAAATTTACTTCAGTTTAGAAGGGAGTAGAACAAGTCTTTTCATTAAATTGTGTTAATAGTTCAACAGGAACTATAAGATTCAGAACATCCTTGTAATAGTGGCTTAAATTCTTTTCATACAGGTTAAATGGGAGAGAAAGTTACATTTTATTAAGCAAGAAACACCTAAGAAGCCCACATTGCAAAATAATATATATGAGAAAGTGCCAAGAAACCATCCGACTTTTTCTCCTCTTCATTGACATCAACTCATCTAAGATAAATATATTATGACTAAATAATTACTCTAAATTCACTATAGTCAATAAAAAATCACTAAACTGTGACAATTGAAAATAAATACATTGTTAATCGACCTCCTAAGCTTAAGAATTTTGAAGAATGGTGTAAGCATATGATTAATCTCGTAATCATGACAGAATACAAGATGTTGAACTAGCTCAAGGATCTTATGAAGCAAGGAAGCTGGATTTTCTGGCACCTAGTTACTATAGAAACCTCGGTAGATTTAATGTTATATGTGCTGTATCTAGGGCTATTTCTAGGAAATGAACGGCCAATCCAAGAGCATGTTGCCACGTCAACTAGCGTCGGTCAGCCAACTCGCCCCGTGTGGGCAGACAGACCCACAACGCTTAGCCTAAACTAACCTAGTGCCAGTTAGGAAAGAAAGCGCAAAAGGTTTTGAGATTCTCACCACAGTGGAGGTCACATGTGTGTTTCTTCAAGTAGGTGGAAGCTCTACCAACTATAGGAGAGAAGTCCACATTCCGGTGATGCTTCGGCAGCGCTCCGACAATCCTTCCCCAAGCTAGGATGAAGCTCTCCTTTAGCATTGGAGAGTAGGCACCTTGCTCCCTTGCTAGCTAAGCTCTTCCTCAAGAAGATTTCCTCACACACCCAAGAAATGTTACGGAGGAAGATGAAGCTTTTTAAAGGAGATGAGGAAGAAGAAGTTGAAGAAGGGGGAGAGAATGAGGGAGATAAACTACCTTAGCTTTCTTCTCTTGAGGAAAATGAAGATTTTCCTCTCTTGCTCTCCCCAAGAAGCTTTCTCCAAAGCTCCTCCATGCTCAACAAGTCTTCTCCAAAGAAGCTCTTTCAGCCCTCAAAAATCTGAAAATGAGATGTATCTTCGGAGGAAATGAGGCTCTCTTAGGTTAAGTTCAACTCACCCCTTTGATTTGACACAAATGCCCTTGTTAGATATCCTTGGAAGCTACTAAAGAAAAGCTAAAAGAGGTATTATCTACCCTATTTTCCCATCCACAAAGCTCATCATTGCCGAACTGCAATTTCGGCTGTCTTATGGGTCAAATCAAAGCCAAAAACAACTTTTTTTTGCGAATTGGGAATGGATCGGTGCCTAGGCGATAGGTTTGGCACCTTAGAGCCACCCAAGTGGCGCCTACTTTCCTGGCTCTCGGGAAAATGTCATTTTTTAGTTGCTTTGGGTGCCTAAGCGCCCGATACTGGCAGTCAGGCACGAAAAACTGGTGTCAGACTTCTAGAGCCTCAATTTTCAGCATCTAGGGAGGCATTTTAACATCACAGGCTCTCCCAAGGTTGACACATAAACACCGATCTCCAAAACCCTGCTTTACACTAAGAGTGCTTGACGGAGGATTTTCTTGATCTATAAGCTACGGGAGACTCTATATGAGTGAAATTTAGTCTCATAACTTTAAAATTAAGTATTTTGATAGTTCATTTATTTAAAAAATCACCGCCAACAGTTGCCCTTCGCCACGATGCGGGTAGCATGTCCCAAACCCTAACTTTCTCATAGCTCACATAGGAGGACTTCATGACTTCCCTTGGCCATGGGAGGCTCTAGATGGACGTGTGATGACTTCTAAACAACAGATTTTCCCGAGTATGGCTAAATCGCTGCCAACCCTAGCTCCTTGCCCCGAACAAGTGCTAGAGAGTCTCGGGTCGATGTCTTAAGCTACGGGATACTATGGGCAAACCGTAGACTATCTCAAGTCATGTGAATGGACATCATACACTCGTGACATCAAATGATGATGCGAACACACACATATTTAGGTAACTTGATTTATAATCAAGTCACAAGAACTGTCGCTTCTAATAAATAACAACATACCCTATCTTGCATTATCGAGATCGATCATGCATGATTTTGAATGTGATTAGGTGGTTTAGATGACTACTCTTTTCAGGCTGGATTGTAAGTCCATTTGCATTTCTTGTTTTACCTTCTTTTAACTTAGGGTTCCAAAGTATCACTTCTCTCGGTGGAGTCTAAGGTTGTTCGTCTAATTACGACATAAATTCTCACCTTTAGTCTTCTGCATGATTGTATGTCGTGCAGTACAAGTCCTAAAATTCTAATAAGACATCAATATAAAACATTAGAATTTCACTTAAAAAAAGATAAATGTCAAACAACAGGATAGTCTGAGTTACTGTTGATGTTTCCTCAGCATCTTCGAGTGTCCTCCACCCTTTCTTCCTTTGGTTTCCATTAATAAACTATTCGACTTTTGTGCTTTTCTAGTTTGAAAATCCAATATCCAATTGTAGAGACCTAAACTTAGAAACTTCTTGAGGACAAAACCACAGTCAATCATGAGTTTTCTTAAGTAACTCTGGTTGCTTAAGATGTAATTAATTATAGGAGCTTGTCCCTATAGGAAGGATGACCGTAATTAATCTAAACTCTATTAGTCTTTAGATTAGATAGAGGAAATTACCCATCGGGTTTAATCAAAGACTAGTGCAGATATTCAATAGTTTCTTAGCCCGGATAGTCAAACCCATTGTAAAAGCTGTATTTCTACCTTTTGCAGCAGTTTACTACTTCCGATGTGCACTTGATTATTTGAACAAATAAATTTTTTGAATCCACACGACATTCAAAAACCCCATGGTGGTGCAAAAAGGAAAATGAAACCCGAGTGGATACACATAGCTTAGCTCTCTAATACAACATTATAAGGCTTTTATAAGAAAGCAAGAAAAGAAGACTTAAGAAGACATCACCTTCGTGATGTTTGTAATAGCTTTCACTCGACTTGACCTAGCTCCTACCTTGCAAGGATGGAGCTCTCCTTCTTAGGAGAGATGAAACTCTTCTCACTTCTCCAATGAAAGAGGAAGCTCTCCTCTTTTCTTCAATGAAGCTACTTCAAGAAACACTCCCCCACACCCTCTTCAAAATGTAGTAGAGAGAAGAAGGAGAGTAAGAGGAAGAAAAGATTGAAGATCAGAATTGGAAGAAGGAAAAGGGTTTTCTCCCCACTAAGAGACTTTACCAAAGCTCTCCTTAGCTCTTTTGCTAAAAATGAGCTCTTCCTTACTACTCTCAGATCTCTTCTTAAGCCTTTAAAATGGTTAGTAAAAGGGAAAAAAAGTTTCCTCCCATGCATAAAATAAGGGCTTAATCCACAAGGAAACTTCTCATTGGCTCCTTGAGATGTTAGCAACCACGAGGGGCTTTTTATTGGACAATCAAAATAAGTCCATGCCTAATGGGAAGCCAACAAACTCAAGTGGGGGAAAATGTCAACATTTTTGGCCGAAGAGGTCGTCATGGTCATGCCTGATCTGGGGGCGACCATGTTGGTCCCAGGCTTAAACTGGCCTAAGTACGCTAGTTCATAGGCATAATTATGCTCAGGTCTCTGTCTTGGTTGCATGGCCACGCCTAGACTAGGCGTGGTCACGCTAGTCCAGTCCAGATTTGGGGTTTTATTCCTTGGACGTCTTTCTGGGGTTTTGAGCAAGCGCCTCTGGAAACAGAAAGTGCCAAATCAATGAGAAGTGGTCCTTAATTATTAAAATCGTTTATATGAGTGACATAATATCGAAAATGATTTCGTCTGACGATGGTTGCCTATGGATATAAACGGGTTGGTCCAAAACCCTAATTCCATTTGTTGAGGAGCTTTTTGTGCATCCTCCTAGCCATAGGATCCCCGGATAAGTGATACTTAGTCTCATCACATCTAGATGGATGTTATGCACGTACTATATCGACGATCGATGCCAAATAAGGGTGGTCGTTCGCGACAATGGTCGTACCGACTCAAACCTTGATCCTCTACTGAGAGCACGTACTGAGAGGTCTCGACAAATATCTAGAGTTGCGAGAACTTGTCATACAACCCCTTAGTATTTGGTAGACATCCTACACTAGCGAACATTAAAATTGATACCAACAAACTTAGCCTACCTTTAATAATATCATGTTTGTCGCCTTTGTGGGTTGGTATGCTTTTTTAACTATTACAACCACTGGAGTATTTATTTGGTAGCATATTTGATAATTCATTCAATAATCAACCATTCACAATTTAGAAAAAGTTTGTTGTAGTTTTTGAATATAATGTGAACTATTTCCATTTTTATAAAATAGTCATGCTAGAAAACTCAAAAAAGTTTTCTTTGTTCATTCATGACAAAAACCTAACGCAAGACATATAATAGAGGCGCAAGAAGAGGATAATTTTGCACACCTCTAGTCTGGAAGACGGTAGATCTTTGCAACACATGATATGATGAAATTATGTGAATATATTTTGCGTTCTCAAAAGAAAATATTCTAGATACAAAAAATGCTAAAATAAACAAAAAAAAGTTAAATTTTATTTCATCTTATAAATAAAAGTCTAACAACTAATACAACTGATGTAAAAATAAAAAATACTAAAAAAAAGAGATAGATGAAAAAAGATAAACATATGCCCTAACTCAAAATAAAAATACAAAACTAATACTAAAACTCAAAAATACATAAATTAATTATAATACAAAAATATTTGCTTTTGTAGAGATTGCTCTCCAAGTGACTGGGTGGAACCTACTATACAAAATATCAACAAATTAGTTTGATAAACCTAACTCAATAAATAATCACCATTTATTAAAATTTAAATGATATAGTATTGGTGTTGAGTGTGGGAAGCTTGATCGAAAGATGGTAGCGAGCTAGAAAGCAAAGAAATTCACATGACTTGTATGATCAAGAAAGGTGATAGGGAAGGTCGTGTCAATCACACAATCAAAATGGGAACACAGTTTGTGCGACCTGATAATAGAAGTTTACAGATTGCCTTTCAAGCACTTCACAACATAGGTGTGATTGTATCCAGTACAGAGGTGAAGTTGAAGCAATGAGACCATCCAATTTCAAATATCTCTAATTGAGAGAGATAGGTGTCACCATCAGCAATGACAATCAGCGAGGCGCTAGTCACATATCTAAAGCTGATTAAAAAATTTAAAAAAAAAACATTGTATGATTCAATCATCTTAACTTGCAACCATAGACTTGACATTATCTTGGTTGACACTAGGAGCTTGATAAATTTCATTTTCAAATGTGTTCACTTTATAAGAATATTTCTTCTTGAATTCATGTATGACATACTCTCCTTCCCTTCAAGTAATTAACATGTGCTACATAAAGTTAATAAAAAAGATCTTTAATCATCTACTCCAAAGAAAGGCATGAAGATTTGATTGCAATTGGAACCACTCAATCCAATTTTAGCTTTTTTGAAAGTCTATTGCTTGATAATAATGTGTTTTTGCTTTTTTATCTATGTAAAAAATTATGTACTCAATATAGACTTAATGCATGATTAATGCAGTTTTGCTTGTGAGAAATCCTTCAAGTGAAACTTAGTGGCTAATCTAAGAGCTTCATACATTTCTAAATCTATGTTGTTATAGTCTGTGTGTTTTATCTTTACCTTATTCTCCTTGTCAATTTTAGCTCCACTTTATTGTTAACCATCATTATCTATTTTGTCACATTCTTTGAAACCATCTCACAATCTATAATAGTTATCTATTAATTTATTTTCCCATTCCTCTTTAGTGAAATAATTATTAAGCCCTCTTAGGTTTGAAGTCTTCTAAGTCATCCTAACCACCCCACAAGCTTATACTTTCCCTGTATCAATCCCTACAACCATACAATCACTTAATTCTTCTTATCCATAGCATTCCACAGCCCTGTAGCGATAATCATAAAAAATAATTTCCCCTATTTTTCCCCTTGGCCTTCATTAATTATCTCATAGAATCCAAGCCAATTGGTCATCTCATTATTCTAATGCATTCTCTTTATTATTATAACACATTGCTAAGCATGAGAGTTCATTCACTTTAATACCCTCATTTAGTATAAGATGCCTTCGATAGTAAGGATGGCATGCATGTCTGTGTTAACAGATTCAAAACAAATCAAATTAGGAAGGATGAATGTTAATTTTATAAGGTGGTAGAAGTGACATGACGTGATTCTATTAGCTGATAGATTTGTTGGAGGATGGTCATGCAGCATTGATACCAAGTAATTATTAACAAGGATCATAAGAGTATTAAATCTTATTTGGAAATACGATTTGATGAGCTTATACTCGAATGTATAGACAATAGTAGCTATTATTGTGTTAACATAAAAAAATTGGAAGATGAATTGACTAGTTGGTTTTTGAGCACATAATAAGGATAACAAGTGGTTTTTAGGCCGGCAAGGACAAGTTGGCATAAATAGAAGGGTGTTAGAAAATGTGGCTAGTCCAACAAGTTAGGGCAAGAGGGATGAAAATGGTTTTGACTAAAATAAGATGGTGCTCGACAAATGAGGACGAGCTAACAAAATCGAGCAGAGTAGATAACAATGGTATTAGCTAACAAAAGATGTGCCACACAAAAGAGGAGCTAACAAAATGGAGAAGGGTAAACAAGGATATAGTGAATGGACTAATTGGGGACATGCAAAACTAAACTAACAACTTGATGCTGAGTAAATAAAGTAGATGGAGAAGGTGGTGACTTTAACACATCAAAATAAGGCTTAGCATGTTTAAATATTAAGTGGAGCCATTTGAACTATATCTTCTTTAATATGTTGAATTGTTTTAATACAACATTTCAATACAAAAAAAAAAATTTTGAGCTAGAAGATGATAAAATTTTTAATTTACTTTTTTTCATTTTTTTAGTGAAGTTTTACTCATATTTAATTAATTTTTTTTAAAATTTATATTTTCTCGTTAATAACATATTTTTAAACTTCGATTCCTAAATTATTCTTTTTGTGTTTATATATTTAATAGATATTTAAAATGAAGATAAAATTATTATGATTAATTAATTACAAATTTATTGAATTTATTTTAAGAAAAATATAACTTTAATTTTAAATAATAATAATTTTTTTTATATTAAATTAAATGGTTTGAGGGACAAGTTCAGAGATAATATGGAGGATCTACATATGATTTTTATTGATTTAGAAAAGGCTTACGGTAAGATTGTAAAAGATATCCTTTGGAGAGTTCTCGAGAGGAAACGTGTTGATATCAATTACATTCAAGTCACTGATAATATGTATACAAGACCTGTTACTTGTGTTCGAACAGAAGAAGAATTGAACAGTTATTTTCTTATTTATGCTGGATTACATCAAGGATCGACTTTAAGCCCATATCTTTTTGCTTTAGTTATGGATGGTTTTACTGGACCCTTACATGAGAATGTACCTAGGTGTATGTCTTGTGGATAAGACAGAGAGAAAAAGCTCAGGAATCTTGAATTATGGAGGTCGAACTTTGAGTCTAAAAGCATTCGTTTGAGCAGAACTAAAATTCAATTCATTGAATGCAATTTTAGTAGTAGTAGCTCTAGTGACCGAAATGTAATTATGGGTGATCAAATTATTAAAAGATGTGAACACTTTAGATATCTCGGGTCTATTGTTCAAAAGTGATGGTGATGTTGATAGGGATGTTATTAGTAGAATTCAAGTTGGGTGGTTGAAGTGGAGAAATGCTTCCGGCATATTGTGTGATAGAAAAGTACTGTTCAGACTGAAAGGAAAATTTTATAATGGCAGTGGGACCTGCAATGCTCTATAACGCCGAATGTTGGCCTTTAAAAGCTAAGCATACAACTAAGTGTTGTCAAGATGAAAATGATTAAGTGGATCAATGGCTTTACACTTAGAGACAAAATGAGATATTAATATATATGTGATAGGGTTGGTGTAGCTCTAATGACAGACAAAATTAGAGTCCTCTTAGAAGGTTAGGTCACATTAAACGTTGATCATATGATGATTCGATTAGAAAAATAGATGTTTTAGATTCGATTTATGTTAAGAAATTTAAAAACACTTCTAACTAAAATATTCTCATTTTTATTATTAATTTGAGTCTTTTAAAATTAAATTTCAGAGCTCTTCTTAGGTTCTTTAATAAGTGACTTTGACGAGTATGGCTGTCGAAACGGCTCGTTGTTCGCAAATAGCTCGGGTTCGGTTCATTAAGAAACATGTGTTCGGCTCGTTAATTTTGTTCGATAAGTTAACGAACCGAATGCGAACTAAGATGTGTTCGTTCGTGTTTGGCTCGTTTTGACTCGAAATACTACTCATCAAGTTTATATATATAT